>PVJS01028945.1:0-25148 GCA_004027185.1 Glis glis
CCATCCCCAGCACCAAAAAAAAAAAAAAAAAAAGATTTAAATTTAAGCTGGCATGGTTGTGCACGCCTGTAATCCTAGTATTTAGGAGTCCGAGACAGGAGGATCGCAGGTTTGAGGCCAGCCTTAGCAACTTAGTGAGATCTTGTTTCAAAATAAAAAATAAAATAGGACTGGGGATGTAGCTCAGAGGTAGAATGCCCCTGGGTTCAATCTTCAGTACCACACACACACACACACAAAGATTTAATTTTATATTGATTACTTTATAGACTTAAGAGAGGTCCCAACATTAAAGGATAAATGAATTTTTATTACAAGAATCTATAAAAAATTTGGAAATGATTAGGAACCTTTCTTTTTTTTTTGTGGTACTAGGGATTGAACCCAGGGGCATTCTACCTCCGAGCTACACCCCCAGCCCTATTTTATTCTTTATTTTGAAACAGGGTCTCACTAGGTTGTGAAAGGCCTCACAAGTTGCTGAGGCTGGCCACAAACCTGTGATCCTCCTATCTCAGCCTCTAAAGTACTGGGATTACAAGCGTGCACCACCACGCCCAGCTTTTGGAATCTTTCATAATAAGCAGTTGTTATTTAAATTTTCACCTGATATTGGTATAGATTTTGGAAAGTTGACAAGGCTTGTCTCTGATGCACTTTGAAGCTCCCGAAGTCGAGTGAGGTACTGTTGCTGTCCCAGAGCACCATCTTCACTATCAAATGGTCTTTTCTGAGCAAGCCCTTGCTTCTGAAATGTCAACTTCAATCCACCTTCCTGTTAAAAAATTCCATTATTAAGACAGAAAATGTTAACAAAAGTCTTACTGCAGGATAAGAGAAAATTTTTACTTAGAAAAAGTGAAGTAAAACCCCTAAAACATTAATGAAGTTCTCATCTTGTTCATAAACCAACTGAATAAAACTCTTTAATTAACATCTATAATGAATATTAAATTTTCAGTTAACTGAAAAAAGTTCATGCACCATATATACCTTTCTGAGCAAAACAAAGTTTTTCCTGTGACTAGTACATTACGATATTTTCAGCTTCAGACATGTATATCTAGGTACATTATTAATATGTCATGTAGATGGCATTTCCCATATTTTAGATACCTAGTAATCTACCAAACTTGAAAAATCATATTAAAATAAACGTAACTGATAACAAGGCATGCTAAATGTTTAAAAGAGAAAGTACACTGACCTACCATTTAAATATTATATAAAAGAATCAAAACAGAAATTGTCACACTGTTTAAGAAAGCATCTTGATCAGCAGAAGAACTATTTTCAGAAGTGTAAGAAGAGAAACATATTTAATGATGATTCCTCTAGTAGAACATTCAAGTTTAATAACCTGGATATCAAAAAAGAAAACAATCCAATACCAGGAGACAAGTATGTGAAGGAAGGAAGAGTAAGAGCAGGCAGCCATTTGCAGGAAAAGCATGCTGCACACCGCAATCGCAATCAGGCCCTAGGGCAATAAAAATACACATACGTCTTTGATTTTCACTGTAAACTCCTTTTCTCGTACATGCTTCTTCACCTTTGACATCTGTGTTGACTGATCGTGTTCTTCTTTGACAGTGGCACCTGGGGGAGTGGGAACACTGGGCTCGTTATATTCTGTAGCTGCACCAGGGCTGTCCAGTAGTTTTGTCGTATAGAAAGAAGCCACCGTGTTAGCATCACAGCTTCTTCTAGCTGAAGGCCACTTCCCTTTCAGAACTGTTTGACAAATATTGTCCAGTCGGTTGATCATCACCCGATCCTAGAAAAGCATGCAATATCAAAGGATAATTTTAATAATTAGACCAAACCTGTGAAGATGAAATAGCCCAAGAGCCTTGATGATTTAAACCTGACACAACATGTGTATGTGGTTTGTATACATATTCTCATATACATACTGTAATTCTATAAGAAGTTATTCAAGTACAAATTTCCACCAGGCGTGGTGGTGCATGCCTGTAATCCCTCTACTTGGGAGGCTAAGAGAGGAGGATCTGAAGTTTGATGCCAGCCTCAGAAACTTAGCGAGACCCTGTTTTCAAAATAAAAAAATAAGCCCGGAGTGGTGGCGCACATTTGTAATCCCAGGACTTGAGAGGCTAAGACAGGAGGATCCTGGTTCATGGCCAGCCTCAGCTACTTTGTGAGGTCCTCCGCAACTTATTGAGACCTTGTTTCAAAAATAAAGAATAAAAAATAGGGCTGGGGGTGTAGCTTGGAGGTAGAATGCCCCGGGGTTCCATCCCCAGCTCCGAAAAAAAAAAAAAAATAAAAGGGATGGAGGTACAGCTTGTAGGTAGAATGCCTTTGGGTTCAATCCCCAGTACCAAAGGAAAAAAAAACAAAACAAAACACCCAAACAATAACAACAACCACCACCAAAAGTACAAATTTCCTTTGGTGAAGTTAAAAAAATGTTATACAATACAGCCAGGCGTGGTGGTACACGCCTGTAATCCCAGTACTTGGGAGGCTGAGACAGGAAGATTGCAGGTTTGAAGTCAGCCTCTGCAATTTAGTGAGGATGTCAGCAATTTAGCAAGACTATGTTTCAAAATAACAAATAAGTTGGGCGTGGTGGCGCACTTTTGTAATCCCAGTACTTGGGAGGCTGAGACAGGAGAACAGGTTTGCGGCCAGCCTCAGCTACTTAGTGAGGTCCTCCACAACTTAATAAGACCCTGTTTCAAAATAAAGAATAAAAAAAAAAATAGGGCTGGAGGTGTAGCTCGGAGATAGAATGCCCCTGAGTTCAATCCTCAGTACTGCAAAAAAAAAGAAAAAAAAAAAAAACAAATAAAACAGGGTGAGGGGTGTAGCTTGGTGCTAGAATGCCCCTGGGTTCAATCCCCAGCATCCCCCCCAAAAAAGTTATACAATAAAGATATTTTCTATTCTTTTATTTTCATAATAACAAAAGTACCACAGGTTCCTTGTTTTAAAAAAGCACACAACCTAGAAGAATATAAAGAGTAGAGAAGCCGGGCAAGGTAGCACGCTTGTAATCCCAGTACTTGGGAGGCTGAAACCTGAGGATCCAAGTTCGCGGCCAGCCTCAGCTACTTAGTGAGGCCCACTGCAACTTAGCGAGACCCTGTTTCAAAATAAAGGATAAAAAATAGGGCTGGGGGTGGAGCTCAGAGGTAAAATGCCCCTGGGTTCAATCCCCAGTACCGCAAAAAAAAAAAAAGAAAGTAGAGAAGCTTCCATTCCTCATTTCTCAACTTCATTCCTAAAGGCAAGTATTCCTGTCCTAGTCTTGCTACATATGGAAGAATTATATTAATCCAATTTTAATTACTTTTATCACTGAATATGTATGTGCTTAAATGAACCTTTTTTTGTAGATCACAACTGGTTACAATAAATTTCTTCAAGGAAACTCAGTTGAAGGCACTATTTCATAAAGAAGCCCTTTAATATTAATTTGAATAGGATTCAATATCTTTTATTCTAAATATTCTAAAGTCATGTTGAGAAGCATACCCATTTAAGTAGAACTAATATAATGAATAGTAATAATTTATACTTTTGACACCAATACCAAAATGTCATCCTGTATTTTACAATGATCGATTATAAGAATATCTACCATCAAAGCAATATAGGAAAAATACTAAAAAATTTCCTATCTCAACAATAAATTATTCCTTTACCTTAGGCCAGTATGAGGCTGCCAGCATGTATGCGCCTTGTAAGAGGTGAGCCGACTCTGGGGCCCCGTTGTTTATTTGGAAACTATCCTGGGTCTCATCCTGGGTGGTGCTCAGCGATGCAACGCTCTCCTCATCATAGGCTTTCATATGAGCAGTACCTTCTGATAAGAGCAATTATAGCCATTTAAAAAATACTGCATATATACTTTCATACATACTTTAAAAATCTTATGTAATTATTCAGAAATATTTAAAAATGAAAAAGAACAAATTATAAAAAAAGATTTAAAAAAAGGAAAAATTTACCCAGAATACAATAAACATTTTTAGAACCACTCCTGACTGGCAGACTTTATCTGGGCTGGGAGGAATATAAATACTTGATAGGGATACCATATTTGTTTAAATGAAGTGACTCTCAGAATTGGGGATATTTCTTGTGGCAACCCTGAAAGAGGATTGTTACAAGAGATTTAGGCTCCTGTGAGGTATGAGGCTCTTTATTTACTTCTTTGTGGTACTAGGGATTGAATCCAGGGGCAGTCTACCTCCAAACTATACCCCCAGCCTGATTTTATTTTGAAACAGGGTCTTGCTAAGTTGCTGAGGCTGGTTTTGAACCTGCAATCTTCCTGTCTCAGCCTCCCAACTACTGGTAATACAGGTGTATGCCACCATGCCTGGCTAGTAGGAGCCTTTTTAAGCCAGAGTAGATCCTGCATATGCTTGATGTTGACTCACTTCCTGCACCTGAACTGCTTGACTGCTGCAAAGACACTCAGAAGAGGACCACTGAACACTTCTCTGATGACAAGCTATAGTTCTTATCTTATATCCTTCTGAATAGAGAGGTGTCAAGTATGGCCTATGATACTCTTATTTGTCTGTTTAAGACTCCTGGTGACTGCTATACCTTTAGTTTGCTTGTTAATCAACTTGTTCAAGGGAAAGAGATATTAATAAATTTAAGGCAATCACAAAGCAAAAAGCTATTGTGTATAATTTCTAACTCCTATGACTAATCTGTTTTGCAATGCCTTGAATATTGAACTGGGAGTGTGTACCAGTAATTTTGGCTTCCTTTTCAAAAGTGCTTTTCTAGGAAAAACTGTATGCATAAAATTTAAGCTAATGATTTTAAACATGCTTAAGTTATCTGAATCAAGTTTTTATTTTCACTTGAAAAGTTGTCTTAAAAATAGCAAAAATACTTTATGCATATACCTCGCTTTTGGACTTCCTCTTCTTCACTGTCACTTTCTTCTGATGAAGATGAAGAGGATGAGGAGGAGGAGGAAGAGGAAGAGGAGGATGAAGATGATGCTGAAGAACAAGATGAAGATGAAGAAGAACTAGAGCCTGATCGAGAGTGGGAACAAGAAGAGGAGGAAGACGAGGAAGAAGATGATCTGGAAGAACAGGATGATCTCTCAGAATCAGAGTCAGAATCAGAACTAGATTCTGATCCTCTTTTGTGGACTCTCTGTTTCTTAGAAGCTGTGTTTGGAGTTAGGGGTTCTGTTCTGGCTGCAACCATGCGTCTGTCTGTTTCACCTTTTCCACCAGATTTCTGGTCTCCAGTAGCCTGTGATAAAACACCATTCTTTGGACTTACAGGCTCAGACTTTATTAGTGTCCTGGTTTCCACAGAAGACATAGATTCTTCTTCGGAAGACTGAGGCTCTTCTTTATGGTTTTCGCTTTTAACTTTCATATCCTCTAGAATAATACCTTTAGCATCTAGGAGCCTAGGTAAAGAGGTAAGAGGAGAAGCAGAAAGTGCTACTTGATATTGCTGTAAAAGTGGGGTAGAAGTCCTTGAATGAGCCATCTTACTTTGACTATAGTTCCTTTGAGCTGCCATAAATGAGAGTTCAGGATCACGAAGAATATGATAGTCTGTTCGGCTCACTCCGTGTTTAGCAGCGCCAATAAGCAAATCCCTATCATGAGGGCCACATTCCCACCAGACTGGTAAATCTGGATTTGGATGGCAAAGCTTCAACCGTTCCAACAACTGTGGATGTCGAAGGGCCTGCTCCCGTACTTTCCTTAGAAGTTCAATGCGATATAACGTCCTAGAAGCACGTTCTTCTGTGATTGGTTGGATAAAAATATTTGGATCCACCAATTCTATATTGAAACAAGGACAAAAATTTTAATCTCAAAAATACTTTATTAAAGTTTAAAATGAATAATGCAACTTCTAAAATGTATCTCTATTCAGTACCACTGAATACAATTTCCAGAATTTTTCTTTTTTTGATATTGGGGATTCAGCCCAGGGGCATTCTACCTTAAAGCTACACTCTTAGCCCTTTTTATATTTTATTTTGAAACAGAGTCTTGCTAAATTGCTGAGCGTCTCACTAAGTTACTGTGAGATTGGCCTCAAACCTGAGATCCTCCCGTCTCAGTTTCCCAAGTACTGGGATTACAAGCATGGGTCACCATGCCCAGCTCCAGAATTTCTTTTAAATGAGAAAATTAAGTTTTTAAGATAATTACTAAAAATCATAAAACAAAACACATGAATCTTTTCAAAATAAATAAAAAATAAAATTAAGATTATTTTAGAAGTACATTAATGTAACTAGAAATTTACTGTTAAGAAATTCCTTTTTTTTTTTTTGCGGTACTGGGGATTGAACCCAGGGGCATTCTATATCCCAGTCCTTATTTTTTATTCCTATTTTGAAACAGGGTCTCACTAAGTTGCAGAGGGCCTCACTAAGTAGCTGAGCCTGGCGGCGAACCTGCAATCCTCCTGTCTCAGCCTCCCAAGTACTGGGATTACAAGCATGCCCACCACTCCCGGTCAAGAAATTCCTTATAAGCTATCCTTCTAGTAATGGTGTGTGTGTGTGTGTGTGTGTGTGTGTGTGTGTGTGTTTTACTGGGCATTCTCCCTCTGAGCTACATCCCCAGCCTTTATTTTATTATTTGATTGTACTGGGAATTGAACCCAGAGGCATTCTATCTCCGAGCTATGCCCCCAGCCCTATTTTTATTTTTATTTTGAAATAGGATCTCACTAGGTTGATGAGAGTCTCACTACTTGCTGAGGCTGTCCTCGAACCTGTGATTCTCCTGTCTCAGCCTCCCAAGTACTGGGATTTCAAGCTTGCGCCACCACGCCCAGCTCCTTTTTATTTTTAATTTTGAAACAGGGGCTAATTAAATTACTCTGCGCTGGCCTCAAACCTGTGATCCTCCAATCTCAAGCTTCTCAAGAAATGGGATTACAAGTATATGCCACCATACCCAGTTGCTAATACCTATCTTAATCAAGAGAAAAACACTTGCTTGAACTCACTTATAAATACAAATTAGAAGCTGGGTGTGGTGGAACATACATGTAATCCCGTTCTTTGGAGGCTATGATAGGAGTATAGCAGTTTCGAGGCTAGCCTCAGCAATTAAGCAAGATCCTCAGCAACACAGTGAGATCCTGTTTTAAAATAAAAAAAATAAAAAGGGCTGGGGGTGTAGCGTGGAGGTAGAATGCCCCTGGGTTTAATCCCCAGTACCATAAATAAATAAATAAATAAATAAATAAAACCAATGGGTGAAAGTTTGAGGAGAAATAGGATTTGTGAGACTTCTCGAAACATTTGTTAACTATAGGTACAAAGATAAGTGGAAAAATGTACCATAAACTACCTTAACAAAGCAGTTAAAATCAACATCATCTTGATTCTATTACTATAGTATTACTTATAAGTAATAATTATTACTTATTACTTATTACTTATAGTAATAATACACCAGTGGGAAAACTGGTAAAATTCAAATAGCCCTCTGTATCCATGGGAACTACAATCCATAGATTCAACCAACATCAGATTGAAAATATTTGGGAAATAAAATTGCATATGTATTGACCATAAATGGATTGTTTTTCTTGTCATTATTTCCTAAACAATACAGACTAAAAACTATTAGCATGTACGTTATATTAGCTATTATAAGTAACTTAGAGATAATTTAGTCTAGAGATAATTTAAAGTCTGTGTGTAGGTTATATGCAAATACTATCCATTTTATATAAGGACTTGAGCATCCTTGGATTTTGGTACTCAGGATTCCTAGGATCAATCCCACAAGGATATGGAGGGATGACTATATTTAGTTAATTGGATTGTACTATCATTAATTTCTTCAACTGATAGTCATGTAAGATTTTAACATTGGGAGAGGCAGGATGGGAGATATATGGAAACTCCCTGTATGTTTTTTGCAACTTTTCTGTAAGTCTACAAGTAATTCAAAACAAACAGCAGCAACAACAGCCATAACAAAGATAACAGGGAAGGTGCAAAAATCAATATAGAACAGAAAATAAGGTTTCTGCTCAGCAAAGGAAACCGTCAAGAGTCTAAAGAGTGCTTGTAATCCCAGTACTTTGGGAGGTGGAGACCAGAGGATCCAGGTTCGCGGCCAGCCTCAGCTAGCTCACTCTCTCTCTTTCCCTGTCTCTCTCTCTCTCTCTCCCCCTATCTCTCTCTCTCTCTGTCTCTCTCTCTCTCTCTCTCTACTTAGTGAGGCCCTCCGTAACTTCGTGAGACCCGGTTTCAAAATAAAGTATAAAAAATAGGGCCGGGGGTGTAGCGCGGAGGTAGAACGCCCCTGGGTTCAATCCCTGGTACTGCAAAAAAAAAAAAAAAGAGTCTAAAGAGAAAGCCTATGGAATGGGAGAAGATCTTTGCCAGCTACTCCTCTGATAGCTGACTAATATCCAGAATATACCAAGAACTTAAAAGACTTAACACTAAAAAAAAAACAACAAATAACCCAATCAAGAAATGGGCAATTGAACTGAATAGATACTTCACACACAAAAATTACAAAGACCAATAAATATATGAGAAAATGTTCAACATCATTAGCAATCAGGGAGATACAAATCAAAACTACACTGAGATGCCATCTAACCCTAATTAGAATGACAATCATCAAGAATACAAACAATAATAAATGCTGGTGAGGATATGGTAGGATTGCAAATTACTGTAGCTGCTATGGAGAGCAGTGTGGAGATTGCTCAGAAAACTGGGAATGGATCTACCATACCATCCAGCTACACTCCTGGATATCTTTTCAAAGTTTTTTTTTTTTTTTTGGTACTGGGGATTGAACCAAGGATCATTCTACCTCTGACCTACACCCTCAGCCCTATTTTATTTTGAAACAGGGTCTCACTAAGTTGCGGAGGGCCTTGCTAAATTGCCGAGGCTGGCCATGAACCTGAGATTGTCCTGTTTTAGCCTCATAAGTACTGGGATTACAGGCTTGCACCACCACATCCAGTGCAAAGGGATTTAAATCAGAATATTATAGTGATACATGCAGATCCATGTTTATAGCAGCACAATTCATAATAGCCAAATCATGGAACCAATCTAGGTGTCCGTCAACAGATGAATGGATTATAAAATCATGGGATATATATACACAATGAAATTCTATTTGGCAATAAAGAAGAAAAAATTATGTCATTTGCAGGGAAATGGATGGACCTGGAGAACATTGTGTTAAGTGAGATTAGCCAGTTACAAAAAGTGAAGGGTCATGTTTTCTTTCATATGCGGAAGCTAGGGAGTGAGTGGGATACAAGAGGGACTTTAGATAATGGGGGAGAAACTAGAGGATCAAAGGAGGGCTCTAGGAAAGGGTGTGGGGGGCATGGAAGGAGAATCAATGAAGAAAACACTGCCACTGAAGTTAATGTATATATGAGAAATTACCAAAGCCAATCTCAATATCATGTATGGGGAAGGGGAGGGAGTGAGGGGGAAGTTCACCAAGTACTGTGTACATGTATGTATGTCCCTATCACTTTGAACTACATTATGATGTGAGATTACAATACACCACTGAAAGTATATTAAAAAAAAAAAGAAGCCAGGCGTGGTGGTGCACGCTTGTAATCCCAGTACTTGGGAGGCTGAGACAAGAGGATCGCAGATTCACGGCCAGCCTCAGTAACTTAGTGAGGCCATCTGCAACTTAGTGAGACCCTGTTTCAAAATAAAGGAATAAAATAGGGCTGGGGATGTAGCTCGGAGGTAGAATGCCCCTGGGTTCCATCCCCAGTACCACAAAAAAAAAAAAGAAAAAAAAAAAGAAGGGTGCAGACTACTGCCACAATTTGAGAATCTGTTCAGTGCCCACAGGTGTAGACATCCCATTAGGAAGTAAGTGTAATCATTTAAGAAAGAAATAAAAATATTATTTTTTCTTTCAATATTTGTTATGTTTTCATACATTTACTAAACTATTAGGACATAAACACTTTTTAGTTATTTGGAGTTAATTATTCATTAAATAAAACGGTTGGGTATTTCTTTTGGCCTCAGGTGCTGTGAAAAAAATGACTGAGACATTAAGGCACTGTGAACTAAGGAAGCTTGGGAAACTCTAAGTATACTATGTTTTAAAAAGGAAGCCCCAGCCCGGCGTGGCGGCGCATGCTTGTAATCCCAGTACTTTGGGAGGCGGAGACCGGAGGATCTGGGTTCGCGACCAGCCTCAGCTCTTTCATTCTCTCTCTCCCTGTCTCTCTCTCTCTCTCTCTCTCCTTAGTGAGACCCTCTGCAACTTCGTGAGACACGGTTTCAAAATAAAGTATAAAAAATAGGGCTGGGGGCATAGCGCGGAGGTAGAACGCCCCTGCGTTCAATCCCCGGTACCGCAAAAAAAAATAAATAAATAAATAAAATAGAAAAGAAGCCCTAATGCCGGGTGTGGTGGTGCACACTTGTAATCCCAGTATTTGGGAGACAGAGACAGGAGGATCTGGGTTTGCAGCAGCTTAGCTGCCCCCCCTTTTTTTGAATTTTTCTGTATTTGAAACCGGGTCTCTCTAGGTTGCTGAGAGTCTCATTACTTTTCTGAGGCTCTCCTCGAACCTGTGATTGCCATGTCTCAGCCTCCTAAGTACTGGAATTACAGGCGTGCACCACCACGCCCAGCTAGGGCTTCCTTTTTATTTTTTTTTAATTAATTAATTTATTTATTTATTTTTTGCAGTACTGGGGATTGAACCCAGGGGCATTCTACCTCCGAGCTCCACCCCCAACCTTATTTTTTATTTGGAAATAGGGTCTCACTAAGTTGCTGAGGCCGGCTTTGAACCTGTGATCTTCCTGTCTCCCTCCCAAGTACTGGGATTATAGGTGTGGTAGCCTGGCCAGCCCTATTTCTCTGGGCTTTGAAGACAATGAAATTCATCCTAGAATAGTTCCTTAGCTGAGCAATTGCTCAGTTTATTAGTTATCTTTTTTGAAGATTGCCCTGAATAGAGATCTTATATACCAAAATTCTTTCAAATGACTTTTAAGTGGGGGTCTCATTACCTGCAAAATTATTGAGGTAAATAATCCCTTTTGCACCATTCCTATAAAATGGACTCAAAATGTAGATTAGTTCTGTTTACCAAAAGCTATCCTATAATAGCTTCCACTTCTTCCTAATCATAAATCTATTACCAAACACAAACTATTTTCTTAAAATTCAATATTTTTATTCTCTTTAGATAACATTTTGTGTGTGTGTGTGTGTGTGTGTGTGTGTGTGTGTGTGTAACTGGGGATTGAATGTACCGGCATTCTACCTCCAATCTACAACCGCAGCCCTATTTTTTATTCTTTATTTTGAAACAGGATCTCAATAAGTTGCGGAGGGCCTCACGAAGTAGCTGAGGCTGGCCGCTAACCTGCGATCCTCTTGTCTCAGCCTCCCAAGTAC
This sequence comes from Glis glis, assembly GCA_004027185.1. NCBI lineage: Eukaryota > Metazoa > Chordata > Mammalia > Rodentia > Gliridae > Glis > Glis glis. The sequence goes on from PVJS01028945.1 coordinate 11,424, forward strand.
TGGGATTACAAGTGTGCGCCACCACACCCGGCTTTTAGATAACATTTTAATAGTAGGATTAAAGAACAAGGGATCTTTAAGCATAGTTTATTTATAATTCTGAAAAATTAGAAACTTTTGAATTTTAGCAATTTTCCTTCTTTGACCAAAACAAAGGAAAAAATTTTATACATACCTTCTTTGGAAGGAAGACGACAAACCCTCCGACACATGGACATGAATGCATACAAATATTTCTCCAAACTGTCATCAGTTTTCTTATGTAGCCTAGCCATAGCTCTAAATTTTGTCCAATCAAATTGGCCTCTATCAGGATCAAAAACAACTCCAAATGTAGATACAACTCTATAAAAGTCAGCTTCTTCTCTTCTTGTCCATCTATTTTGATTCAGATTAAAGAAAAAACCACAGTGGTCACCAAAATATTAATACTGAAAATAATGACTATAATACAAATATAAACTATTTTAGTACCTAACACTGTAAAGAATGAAATCAGGGTTATTGCCTTGTAAATACACTTAAAAATGCTAAATCACCTAACTATACTTCTTTTAGTATATACTGTCTCTTTAGACAATAATAAGGTTTTTACACATTTACTATGTGATAAAATATGCACAGGATACAGGATTTCTGTAAAATGATCCTGTCCTTCAGGAAAATGATAAAATTTTTTCAAACATTTTTATAGTATAAGGTAGCATTTGTTGTATGAGTTGTAGAAACTGTGGGCACTGTGAGATCTTGCCAAAGGAGACGGAGAACAAAGAAACAAGGAAAAAAATGGTGCGAAGGCAGGGAGAAACGCCCCTAACCAACCCCTGCTCCTAGCCCATAAATTTACCAAATCTGGCCCCGTGTCAAGCCCACCAATTGGCAGGATACACGACCATTCCTGCACCCCTTCCCTTCCTAAACCCCATAAAGAGCCCAGGTCTGTAAGGAAGCGGGCTTCTGACTCTTGTGGGCTCTTTCCCTGGTCAGTTGCTCCCTCCTAGGTTTTGCCCCAAATAAAGCCTGTTCCTTGTTGTCGAGCTGTGTCCCTATATTCCCTAACAGAAACAAAGAATTTAAGGACAGCAAAGAAGATGGAAGGGTCGGTTCAGACTTGAGCAATTAAAAAAGGCATTATAAGCTGGGCATGGTGGCACACTCCTGTAATCCCAGTACTTGGGAGGCTGAGAAAGGAGGATCGCAGGTTCAAGGACAGTCTCAGCAAGTAGTGAGACTCTCATTAACCTAGTGAGACCCTATTTCAAAATAAATATAAAAATAAAATAGGGCTGGGGGTTTAGCTTGGAGGTAGAATGCCCCTGGGTTCAATCCCCAGTACCACAGACACACACAAAAAGGAATTATAAGCCAGGCTTGGTGGTGCACACCAGTAATCCCAGTACTTGGGAGGTTGAGACAGGATGATTGTAGGTTCAAGACCAGACTGACAAAGATACAGCTCATACAGAGAGGCCAAAGCAAGAGAGTTGGGGTCAAATTATGAAATGTTCAAATGCCTGGCTAAAAATAATCTCTTTTCAGATAAAAGCTCCTAATACTGTAAGAGGGTAATGCTATCATCATTAACCACAGATCTCCAAACTTTTTAGTATCTCTCTGTTTCCTTGCTTAACTCACTGAATTGTGGTGTTAATTAGAAAAAGCATATGGGAAAGAACTTTGAAAAATGTTAATAGAAGCCGGGCGTGGTGGTGCACGCTTGTAATCCCAGTACTTGGGAGGCGGAGACAAGAGGATGGCAGGGTCAGGCCAGTCTCAGTTACTTGTGAGACCCTCTGTAACTTATTGAGACCTTGTTTCAAAAATAAAGAATAAAATCGTGCTGGGGGTGTAGCTCAGAGGGAGAATGCCCCTGGGTTCAATCCCCAGTAACACACACACACACACACACACACACACACACACACACACACACACAAATGTTAATAGGCTATTTTTATCATAGTTATACATTAAGAACATTAATGTAATGATGATGTAAAAATAGCCTGGGAGCCACTCAAGTCATATGAACCTTAGACCTCGGTGATAAGAATAGGAATGGAAAAGAGGATGAATTTAAAGACTACAAGGGCTGGGGATGTAGGTCAGTGGTAGAGAGGTTACCTAGCATGCAAGGAGCCCTGTCAATCCCTAGCACTCTCAGGGAGGGAGGGAGGGAGCAAGGGCAATATAGAACATAAAAAATATGACACAATGACTATCCTCACAGGATTTACAATGTAGAAAGACAAAAACATAGAAAAGATAAATGTCATTACACATTTACTGTGACAAATGAGTAGTTTATTTATATTAACACAGAAGAAGGAGGAAATGTTGTGAGCTAGCCTGGGGGAAGATGGGCCATGTGCTGAGCTCTGAAAGATGGGCTGGGTGTGGACTAAAGGGCCGGAAGCAGGGTATTCCTGGTGACTGGAACAACATAAACTGTGGTACTGAGTCAAGACTAAGTAAGACACTCTGGCTAAAGAAATTGTAGTGGAAAAAGAGAAATGCAGACCAAAATGTAATTGAAGAGACCTTTGAATTTAGGCTTAAAAATATTAGATTTCACTAAAAATCCAACCCAATCAAGAAATGGGCAATGAAACTAAACAGATATTTCAGAAAAGAAGAAATACAAATGGCCAATAAATATATGAAAAAATGTTCAATATCATTAGCGATTAGGGAGATGCAAATCAAAATTACACTGATATTCTATCTAAGCCCAGGTAGAATGGAAATTATGAAGAAACCAACAACAATAAATTCTGGTGAGGATATGGGGAAATAAGAATTCTTATACACAATTCATAGGATTGCATATTAGTGCAGCCACTGTGGAGATTCCTCAGAAAACTGTGATTGGATCCACCATACAATCCAGCTACAATACTCCTGGGTATCTTTCCAAAGGGACTGAAATCAGCATATTATAGTGATACATGTATATCCTTGTTTATAGCAGCACAATTGATAACAGCCAAATTATGGAATCAACCTAGGTATCTATCAACAGATGAATGGATTACAAAATTATGGGATGTACACACAATGGAATTCTCAGCAATAAAGAAGAACAAAATTGTGTCATTTGCAGGGAAATAGATTGACCTGGAGAACAGTCTTAAGTGAGATTAGCCAGTCACAGAAAGTGAAGGGTTATATGTTTTTTCTCATATATATATTCGGGATACAAGAGGGACTTTATTTACTTATTTATTTTTTTGTGGTATTGGGGATGGAACCCAGGGGCCTTCTACCTCTGGGTTATGCTCCCAGACCTATTTTATTTTTTATTTGGAAACAGGGTCTTGTTAAGTTGCTGAGAGCCTCCCTAAGTTGCTGAGAGTGGCTTGGAATCTGAGACCCTCCTGTCTCAGCCTCCCAAGTACTGGGATTACAAGTGTGTGCCACCACACTTGGCCAAGAATGACTTTAGATAATGGAGGAGAAACCCCAGTGGAGTGATGAAGGGGGTACAGAGGAGGGTGGTGGGGAGGGAGAATTAATGAAGAAACCACTTCCACTGACCAATGCCAATCTCAGTAACATGTATGGGGAAGGGGAGGGAGAGTGGGGAGGGAGCCAGAGGACAGCTGACCAAGTGCTGTGTGCATGTATGTCCCTTTCACTCTGAACTACATTATGATGTGAGACTATAATGCACCAATAAAAGTATATATATATATATATATATATATATAAAACATTAAAAATTAGATTTTATACCTATTCTAAATGAGTGATAAAATATTACAAAACTGTCTCATGATGAAACTATTATTTTAGGAAGATTAATTAAAATCCAATAGACTGAGGGAAAATGTACATAACAGATTAAAGATGGCCACAAATTCTTTGCCACTATCCCCATTGAAAAGTGGAATCTGTTTTCCTTTTTCTTAAAATTGGGCTGACCCTGTGACATTTTTGAGAAGGTGGCAGAAGTGACACTTTGTAATTGATGAGACTGGGGCTTAAGCAATCTGCAGCATCTGCCTTTATTACTTGGAAAGATCCTTCTTAGAATCTGAGCTCCCCCTGGCAGCGAGCACCAGCTGCCAGCCCTGTGGGTCAGCAAGGCTACTTTGGGTCTTCCACCTATTTCAGAATCCAGCCTATAGCACAGGAAGAAGAACCACCTGGACGATGCATATAATCAAGAGATACAAAAAATGCTATTTTAAGTCAGTATGTTTAGAGGTGCTTTGTTATTCAATAATAGATAATAAAAATAATAGATTTACAGAGGCAGTAGTTAAAATCTTAGGATAAATTAACTAAATTCTAGCTATAATGAATGTGTTGCAAACGAAACAAAAGAAGAGAGATTTATCTTCCAGAGAACATCCAAGGTCTCAGGTTTACAAGGAAGCCAGGTTATTGCTCAACATTACTATTCATTTACATGTACTCTATCTTTTTTAAGAAGCTGGAAGCTTTTGGGATGAGAGAAGTTTCTCTGTTTTCTTAAAAGGGTCTCTTGAAACATCTTCCCTATGATATTAGTAATTCTAAGGGTTCATCTAATAAAATTTTTTTTGTCCTCTTATAAATTAGTGGTGGAGCCAGGGATAGTGGAGCACACCTACAATCTCAATACTTGGGAGGCTGAGACAGGAAGACCACAGGTTCAAGGAAAGCCTCAGCAACTTAAAGAGATTCCTCAACAACTTAGACCCTGTTTCAAAGTAAAAAATGAAACAGGGCTAGGGGTGTAGCCCAAAGGTAGAATGCCTCAGGGTTCAAGCTCCAGTACAAAAAAAAAAAAATTAAAGGTGGACTTGCCTTTTATACTTTCTTTTTTTGTGTGTGGTACTGGGGATTGAACCCAAGGGTGTTCTGCCTCTGAACTATAACCCCAGACCTATTTTACTCTTTATTTTGAAATAGGGTCTCACTGGGTTGTGGAAGGCCTCACAAGTTGCTGAGGCTGGCTGCGAACCTGTGATCCACCTGTCTCAGCCTCCCAAGTACTGGGATTACAAGTGTTGGCCACCACACCAGGCTATACTGTCTTTCTTTTCTTGTTTTTTTTTTTTTTTTGTGTGTGTGTGGTACTGGGGATTGAACCCAGGGGCATTCTACATTCAAGCTACACTCCCAGCCTCTTTTTATTTTTTGTTTTTGAAATAGGGTCTCACTACGTTGCTGAGAGTCTCACTTGCTGAGATTGTCCTTGAACCTGTGATCCTCCTGTCTCAGCCTCCCAAGTACTGGAATTACAAGTATATGCCACCATGCCCAGCTAGAAGCCTTTTTTTTTCCTTGTTCTTAGCTTAATTGTTTTTTGGGTCTTTTTTTTTTTTTGCGATACTGGGGACTGAACCCAGGGGCATTCTACCTCCAAGCTACACCCCTAGACCTATTTTTTATTCTTTATTTTGAAACAGGGCCTCACTAAGTTGCAGAGGTCCTCACTAAAAGTAGCTGAGGCTGGCCGCGAACCTGTGATCCTCCTGTCTCAGCCTCCCAAGTATTGGGATTACAAGCGTGCACCACCACACCCGGCTTTTTTTGTTGTTGTTGTCTTTTTGGAACGGGGGATGGAACCCAATGCATTGTACTTGCCAGGAAAGTGCTTTGCCACTGAGCTACATCCCAGCCCCGAGAGTCTCACTATGTTATTGAGGCTGTCCTTGAGCCTGAAATCCTCCTGTCTCAGCCTCCCAAGTACTGGGATTACAGGTGTGTGCCACTACACCCAGCTCGTACTTTATTTTTCATAAATCTCACAATGTAAAATAAGATAGAATGGAATTTATACATCTATTCATAATTTAATTCTTGGGTTTGCTCTGCACTTTCATTTTAAAAACACCTCAATGTTCCTAAACACGACAAAAGTGATTATATATGAAGTATGGCTAATAACTAAAAGATATAACAATCTTTATTAATTTTATCATAATTCTTCATATGTAAGTGTGAGTATATATGCATGAGGCAGTTTGCTTTGACCAATTAGCATGATAATCATACCCTGATGGCCTTGAGAATAAACAAATATACTTAGATATTATATATTAAAAATTTAGGGGCTTGGGGTATAACTCAGTGGCAGAGTGCTGGCTTAGCATGTGTGATCCCCACCACCTAAAAAAAAGAAAAATTAAAAGTTGGTACTATTGTCTTACCTCTGCTGTCTTTCTATCTTGGCTGCCATTTTAGGATTAATAGTAGCTTCTTCATAAAGAGGCTGCATTACACTGGCAGGCACTGAGAAGGTTGGTTGTATCTGCTGGATTTGTCTGTTTTTATTAGTACGCTGATATGCAGTGATGAGACGTCTCAACCGTGTGGTTAAAGCTGATTGTGTAGGCCAATAAATTTTATCACCCTCCATCAGTTGACCATCTATATTTAAAGAAATTCATGTCAATCATAATAATATTAAAAAACTAAACAGGTACAGTATGAAGCTCACAAAAGTAGAATTTTCTCTACTTAAAACTCTTTCTTCAATTTATGTGGGTAAAAAGACCAACCAACTTTTTCATTACAAAAAAGTTCTTTTAACAACAGTTCTAAAAAACATTACAATACATTCTAATGGCAGCTCAAAGTGAGTAGGATACAGTGGAATAAAGAGCCACAATGCTATCTATTTAAAGGGAACTTCACTTGCACAGAATATACAATTAAAAACATTACAATACATTCTAATGGCAGCTCAAAGTGAGTAGGACACAGTGGAATAAAGAGCCACAATGCTATCTATTTAAAGTGAGTAGGATACAGTGGAATGAAGAGCCACAATGCTATCTATTTAAAGGGAACTTCACTTGCACAGAATATACAATTCTTGAATTTCAAGGTCTAATATACATCATACTTTCTGGCAACTACTTAAGGACTTAAAGTCATTGGGGGGACACATATTTAAAAATTCATTCTGATGATGCTGTAGCTTTTGAGTTTTTTTTTTTTTTTTTGGCGGGACCGGAGATTAAATCCAGGGGCATTCTACCTCCGAGCTACACCCCAGCCCTATTTTTTATTCTTTATTTTGAAACAGGGTCTCACTAAGTTGCGGAGGCTTCACTAAGTAGCTGCTTCGAACCGGGATCCTCAGGTCTCAGCCTCCCAAGTACTGGGATTACAAGCGTGCGCCACCACACCCGGCTAGCTTTTGAGTTTTTATTCATCTAATAAAGTGCAGGATCTGTTTCCAAGGTGTAATACTGCAATTATATATATCATAATAAAGCTGTACCCATTCAAACTAAGCAACTCCCTCCGTCCTAAGCTGAACTATGGAAAGGTGAGGCACGGATCCCCCTGATACTTCAAGGGGATGAGAGTACACCAGCAACAGCCTGTTACTTTCTTGGCATCAGAAGGAAGTAGAAGCACACTTTACTCAGAAAAGCTTTGTAGAAACCGGGCAATAAAGAATAGTTCCTGGGCCTGGCGTGGTGGCGCCAAACTGGGCAATAAAGAATGGTTCCTGGGCCAGGCGTGGTGGTGCACGCTTGTAATCCCAGTACTTGGGAGGCGGAGACCGGAGGATCTGAGTTTGCAGCCAGCCTCAGCTACTTAGTGAGGCCCTCCGCAACTTTGTGAGACCCGGTTTCAAAATAAAGGATAAAAAATAGGGCTGCGGGTGTAGCTCAGAGGTAGAACGTCCCTGGGTTCAATCCCCGGTACCGCAAAAAAAAAAAAAAAAAAAAAAAAGAATGGTTCCTAATATGGAACCTAATATAGAACTCATAAGAAATTAAATGTAATACTGCATTAATACCATAAAGATGAAATTTCCCACAGAGGGTGAGAAATTCTATAAGAGCTCAGTGAACCACTGCATAAAGACTTGCAACAATTAAAAATATTGTTAAATTCCCAACTAGTATATCCTATATGATGATTATAACTATATTCAATAAAAAATCCACATACATCAGCAACATTATAAAAGTATAATTGCTTATTGATCTCACAGTACAAGTATGTGAATTTACTATAATACTAAGTAAAGAAGTAAACAATTTATAAAAAAAATTTTTTTTTTTTACCTCCATCTGCTATAACAAGATCTCCTGGTGAGGAAACATCGTCCTTTAAAAAAAAAAAAGAAATTTGTCACAGGGTGGTTTGGTCAAGATAAATATAAGAAAAGAGAATCAAGCTTCTTTATAATAGAAAAATTTTCCAAAAACATTTAATGATTAATTTAGCAAAATCCTTGTTTTCAATTCTCACTTTTGCACATTTCTTGATAACTGCTGACAAGTTAGACCAGTCACTATTTACTAAGATAATATATATATATATATTTTTTTATGCGGTACTGGGGATTGAACCCAGGGGCATTCTACCTCCGAGCTACACCCCCAGCCCGATTTTTTATTCTTTATTTTGAAACAGGGTCTCACTAACTTGTGGAGGTCCTCACTAAGTAGCTGAGGCTGGCCGCAAACCCGGATCCTCTGGTCTCAGCCTCCCAAATACTGGGATTACAAGTGTGCGCCACCACGCCTGGAAATTTTCTATGATTACTTTTAGGCCAGTTTTTTCCTTACCCACCCCTTTTCTAACTGTAACTTTGCCTTAGATTTTATTGTTAAATTGTTTTATTTTTTCCTTCTGTATACCAATTCTCAGAAAATTTATTCATTCTCATATTTGACAACCTATTAATCCTTTCTTTTCCAGTCTTGAACAGTTTGCTTATGCTATAGATCCAATTTTTATCTGTCAACAGAGCATCTTCAATTAGGTATCCTAACATTATACTTGATGTTTATAATTTTGACAATTATTTTAATGACTACTAAGTTCTACTGCTGTTTTATTTTGTTTTTGTGGTACTAGGAATTGAACCGAGGGGCCTTCTACTTATGAACTATACCTCCAGCCTTATTTTATTTTTATTTTGAAATAGTGTCTCACTAAGTTGCTAACAGCCTCCCTAAATTGTGGAGGCTGGCCTCGAACCTGCAATCCTCCTATTCAACCTCTCAAGTACTGGAATTACAGGTATGCACCACCATGCCCGGCTTGTATTGCTGTTTTTGAAAAGCCTGAAGTTAGAATTATCATAATTTCTTTGTAGGTAGGACTTTTCCCCCCCTGATTGCTTTTAACATCTTTTGTTTGTTTGGCATAACTGCAATTTCATCATGATGTCTCTTGGAGTGATTTAGTTTTATTTATTCTACTTCTGAGCTACACCCTCCAGCCCTTTAAATTTTTGTTGCTGTTGTTGTTTCAAAACAGGGTCTCGCTAGGTTGCTGAGTCTTGCTATATTGCTGAGGCTATCCTCGAACCTGCGATCCTCTTGTCTCAGCTTCCTAAGAATTGGGATTATAGGACTATGCCATCATGTCCGGCTTCATTTTTTAAACCTTAGGGGTCATGTTTTTGTGTGTGTATGTGTGTGTGGTACTGGGGATGGAACCTAGGAACATTCTACCTCTGAGCTACACCCCCAGTCCTATTTTATTCTTTTATTTTGAAACAGGGTCTCACTAAGTTGTAGAGGCTGGCCACAAACCTGCAATCTTCCTGTCTCAGCCTGACCATGTCTTTCAAAGTCTGAAAAATTCTCAGTTAATTATCTCCTCAAATACTGCTCTTTCCTTATTCTCTCTAGTTGCTCCTTCTGGAACACATATTAGATGTATACCAGATTTGATCATGCTATCCTCCTTGTTTCTTTTTCTCCTTCTCTCTCTCTCTTTTTTTGTACTGAGGATTGAACCCAGGGGAATTCTACCTCTGAGCTAGAACTCCAGCTCTATCTTATTTTTATTTTTGAAATAGGGTCTCACTAAGTTTCTGAAGCTGTCCTTGAGCCTATGATCCTCCCGTCTCAGCCTCCCAAGTACTGGGATTACAAGTGTGTGCCACCATCCCCGGCTGCAATCTGTCTATTATAATGAATATTTGTTTGCATTTAACTTTGCCTGTTGAAATTACTATGTGGTTTCTCTCTTCTGATTGGCCCAGACTGATCCATTATGCTACACTTTGAAAATTTTTCCTTATATCTATTTTCCAAAGTATTTCTTCTCTCATGAGCTGTATCTAGTTTGTCTAGCAAAATGCTTTTTTTATGCTTAACCTCTATTTATGGAGTTTTACATGTCAATGACTATATTTTTCACTTTTAAAGTTACATACAATTTTTATTCACAGCTTTCTAGTCTGCCTGCCTGCTACCTACCTACTTACCTACCTACCTATTTCGTGAGATCGGGTCTCACTATGTCATCCAGGCTGGCCTCAAACTCCTGAGCTCAAGCAATCCTCCCGCCTTAACCTACTATGTAGCTGGAATTATAGGCATATGTGTTATGAGTGATAAAGTTTTATTAACCTGATTAGCAGTAAGTTTGATGAACAGTGTGCCGTGAAATATTATAAGCATAAGTAAAGTTTGAATAACAGTAAGTTTGATTAACATTGTGGTTTTAATTGATAGTATGCTGTGGAATATTACAGCAAAGTTGTAAACAAATATTATGGGATGAAATACTATAGGATAGTTGTAAACAATATGATGTAAGTATAAGTGACCAATTGAAAGAAAGTGACCCACGCAACCCATTAACCAATCAGAAGAAAGGTAAACAATCCAGCCGTGACTCCACAGAAAGACCCTATTTAAAGAAGGACTCGAGACCAGTAAAATGCGAGTGAGGCAAGTGATTGCCATGGAGCCATGATGGACTCACGCCACCAGCCCTGTCACCCGAAGGAATAAGCCTGAAGTGACCACTGATTGTCCGGCACCAAGGCCCCTGTTTCTGCAGGGAGAAGATAAGCCCCTTCACCTTGTCTCTCAGACCAGGAGCTCTGATGACCTGGAGTTACTCGCCTGGAGCAAGACCAGCAAGGACGACCAAGCCACAGTCAGCAGGTGGAACCTCCCGCCTCCAAGACTGGACTTTCAACTTGGACTTTGAACTGATAGTGAGTGAAATGTGTGAATGTGGAACTTAAAATCTGTGTAATTAATAAAATATGCCTTGATTCCCCGTTTGACCAAAGTCCTCCAGGGATAGACTTGAACACTGTGTGGTGATTACCCCCTTTTGCTTTAGGATCAATAAAGCTGACACTGCAGAAAGACACAAGTTGTGCATGCAACACAAGAGCGCCTGCGACAATATGCCAGCACACCTGGCTTTCCTAGTCTTCTAAAATCATAATCATCTTTCTTTCTTTTGTTCCTGGTTCTTTCTTCAATGTCTTTAATCATTTGCAAATTTACTTATTTTTTATTTCAATAGATGCACTTTCATAAATTCTCAGGGATCTAATCTTGTTCTTTGTTATATGCTAACATTTACTCATGGTAGATTTTTCCTCACATATTTTAAGATTTTGGATATTTATTTCATGGAGGGCTTCATTTTCAGGACTCATGAGCAGTCTGGATTAAAGGAATTGTTTCTTCCATTCTTCCAGAGTTCTTTTTCTTTTAGGCACTAGAGATCAAACCCAGGGCCTCATGAATGCTAGGCAAGCACTCTACCATTCAGCTACATTCCCTGTCCTTGCTAAAAATTTTGTTTTGAGACAAGAGTGTTGCTAAGTTGCCTAGGCTGGCCTCGAACCTATGATCCTCCTGTCTCACCCTCTTGAGTAACTGGAATTACAGGCGAGCGCCATTGCATCTGGTTAAAAACCTCTTTTTATGTTACATTTTTTGGCTTCAGGGTTCCTGGATTATGCAGATAAAGTAAAAGAATCAAACCATAAGCTTGAGAGAAGGCAGTTGTATGGTTATAAATTCTTAGGGGAGATAAAAATTTTCCGATCAAAGAGCTCATGCTGAGATAAATTTCCTTGTTGTTTCCCTGTCCTGTTTGTCAGAAAATACTAGCCTTTGTGAGTCCTGACTTCATGAACAGTATTTCAGTTATAATTACCCATACACTGATCTACGCTTTATCTCTTGCCTCATATTCGAGTCTCTCAGCAACCAAGGGCAACAAGCCTTGACACTGGAAGCATCATCTGGTATTTTACTATGCTATCATAAATATTACAGAGATTCCTCATCTCTTTCAAAATCCTTTCCCCCACTCCACAGATTATTTTCTGTATTTTCATCCCACTTTTCTTGGATTTTGACATTCTATAAATAGAGCAGCTTAGAATTCCTCTAGTCTCTATCCTCTATTTCAAGTCTCCATGTAGGTATAGTTGCTATTTCTGGCTGTATACCTTTAGTATTTACTTCTCGCTCTGCTTTGGGATTTTGCCCCTGGATACTGTCTTTCTTAGCTCTAAGAAGTGTAGTATGTGAGGAAAACCCATTACATCTACATGTCCAAACCATCTTTCAACTTGCCTAGCAAAAGAGATCAAGCAAATTCTGAGTGATTATTTGAGATGTTTGTCAACTCAAGTTGATTACTTACTTAGCAAATCTTCTAAAGAACAGAAAATTATGTATATTGAAAACATACGAAAAAGAAAAGCAAACAAAAGAGACCAATGAACACCTAAAATGGAAGTTTTTAAAATATGATCTAAAGCATACCTCTATATCATCTTTAAAGATAGCTGGGGCAGGTTTGTATTCTGGGTCTTCCACATCCCTGTTAAAATACCAACAAATGCAATAAATATTGTAACAGATTTAAGATTTTCTTCGACAGAACAAATAAAATTTCATTGGAAGGGTCTCTCAGTTTTTTGAAGGTCAAACTCAAATCTGTTCTTTAGTCAGAGAAGCCCAAGCCACAGCATGATGGCTGCTATACAGCAAGTGTGAAGAAAGTTAGTTCTAATTTATTTTTACTCCCAATTTCAATTTAAAATGTGTTATTAACTTCAAAATATCTTCTACTTTTCTCTTTTGGTGAGAAAATAAAAGATTATCTAAGGCCTTATAATAGAGAAAATGAATAATATCATTTTTCTCTTCACCTATAATATTCTTGCCTTTCTTCTTCCCTCTTCTGCCCCTAGAATTTTATGGAATAAGTCATCATGACATACTGCTAGAGTGAAAAAAATAAAAGAACAAGTATGGGCTAGGGTGTAGTTTGGTGGCAGAGCATGTGCTTATTAGTACACGAGGTTGTGGGTTCAATCCCCAACACTAACAAAACAAAACAAACAAAAAAGCAAGTCATCCAATCTGTTCCTTAATTATATTCTGTATGGATAAACACTAACTTCTTACTGTATCATCAGGTCTTTCAGACTGTAAACTCTAATTTTCTTATTTCTACATCATTTAAAGATAAACTGCACTGACATAAACTATGCTGAAACTGAATAGAAGATACACAATGAGAATTCATTACTCTGAAACACACATACCCATCCATATAATCATTCGCTCTCTGTTCGGCAGCAACTGCTTTGTCATCAGGTTTTCCCACTCTTTCCAAGAAGCATAATGCTGGGTCTGCTCGGATAGTGTTATATTTTTCATAACCTGGAAGGATCAACAATAACAAAAGTAAAAAGGATTAAAAGAAGAAAGGTATATAAATAGCATCCTACATATTTATGGTGAATGTTATTCCTGGAATAGAGACTATGTACTAAAATAATAAAGGTTAGCCAGGCGTGGTGGTGCACACTTGTAATCCTAGTACTTGGGAGGCTGAGACGGGAGGATTGCAGGTTCGAGGACAGCCTCAGCAATTTAGTGAGGCTCTTACCAACCTAGTGAGATCCTGTATCCAAATAAGAAATAAAATTGGTCTGGGGGTGTAGCTCAGAGGTAGAATGCCTCTGGGTTCAATTCC
>PVJS01028946.1:6639-25246 GCA_004027185.1 Glis glis
TTTTGAGACCGGGTCTCACGAGGTTGTGGAGGGCCTCACTAAGTAGAGAGAGAGAGAGAGAGAGAGAGAGAGAGAGAGAGCTGAGGCTGGCCGGGATCCGGTCTCCGCCTCCCAAAGCACTGGGATTACAAGCGTGAGCCACCACGCCCGGCTTTTTTTTTCTTTTTAACTAAAAATAATTTTTTAATTCAAGAAATAAATTTGGTGGCACATGCCTATAATCCCAGTACTTGGGAAGCTGAGACAGGAAGATCACAGGTTCAAAGCCAGCAACTTAGTGAGGCCCTAAGCAACTTAGTGGGACCCTATTTCAAATAAAAAATAAAATAGGGTTGAGGGTGTAGTCCAGAGGTAGAATGCCCCTGGCTTCAATCCCTAGTACCAAAAATAAATAAAACTGGTAGAAAGAGGACTTGGTGTGGACCCTTTGAGGGACAAGTTTTCACCTCCTTATTAAAATAGTGCCTGTAATCCTCGTACTTGTGAGGCTGAGACAGGAGGATCGCAGGTTCAAGGCCAACTTCAGCAATTCAGACCCTTAGCAACTTATTGCGGTAACTCCGGTGGACGATCTACTCCGTGGTTCCTGCCACGGAAGGTCGCTGCTCCCTGCAGCTTCCTGACAAATACTCTGTGGTTCCTGCCACAGACGGTCGCTGCACCAAGCAGCTTCCTGACAAAACAGCCTGTGGTTCCTGCCACAGACGGTCGCTGCCCAGACAGCTTCCTGAAGTCTGTGGCTCCTGCCACAGACCGTCGCTGCACCAGGCAGCTTCCTAACAATGGTCTTCTCGCATGAAACAACATGAAGTCTGATATGGTAATTTGCAAAATAATTACATTTAATAATCGGGGGATGAGGAGGAGATAGAGATGGCAAATTCTCCCCGCCTTCTATAGCCAGGGCCTTATTGTTATAGGAACTTTAAAAGTTAATCAAACACAGAAATCAGCAATTATCTCAGGTTACTGTAAAGATGGTCAGTGAGGCAGGCATGTGACAAACTTAGGGGAAGAAGAGATTAACCATTACTGGGTGGAGACGACATCAAAGACCGCACCTTGAAGATTACACCAGGTCCCTTGGAATGTGTCCGTTTGCAGACAGATCCCACCCAGCCAAATACCATGTATCCAAACTGGGCTGGTCCAAGATGATAATCTCAGTGTGCCTCTAAGACAGGTCTCGGCCCTCAACAGCAACTTAGTGAGACCCTGTTTTAAAATTATAAAATAAAATAAAATAAAAAGGGCTGAGGGTGTAACTCAGAGGTAGACTGCCCCTGGGTTCAATCCCCAGTACCACAAAACAAGCAAACAACCCACTGTCTGTACATATATTGTGTGACTCTGCAATCCCGCCTATAGATTAGTACAAGATAGCATGTACAGAGGTGTTCACACCAACCTTGTTGGTAACAGCAAACTATTGGAACCAATGCACATCCACTGATATGGCTTGGTATGGTTCAATAAACCATGGTCTGTCCCTATAGTGGATCACTAGCAAGTATTCAAAAGCATGAAGTCCAATAAAGGTTTATTATGTTGTTAGGAACTGGGTGTGGTGGTGCACACCTGTAATCCCAGTACTGGGGAGGCTGAGACAGGAGGATTGCAGGTTTGAGGCCAGCCTCAGCAATTTAGCAAGACCCTCAGCAACAAGACTCTCAGTGAGACCCTTTTTTTTTTGTGTGTGTGGCACTGAGGATTGAACTCAGGGGCATTCTTCCTCTGAGCTACACTTCTGGCCTATTTTATTTTTATTTGGAAACAGGATCTCGCTAAGTTGATGAGAGTCTCACTACTTGCTGAGACTACCCTTGAACCTGTAATCCTCCTGTCTCAGCCTCCCAAGAACTGGGATTACAGGCGTGCACCAACACACCTGGCTAGAGACCCTGTTTTAAAATAAAAAATAAAAAGGGCTGGAGGTATAGCTCAGAGGTAGAAGGTAGAATACCCTGGGGTTCCATATGCCCAGTATAAAAAAAAAAGATATTGTTAGGTAAAAAGTATTACATATTACACAATCCCATTTTAGTAGAATACTAAAATAGCATGCAGATGGACAAATGTTTGAAGGTATAGGCACCAAGTTGTCCAGAGTGACAACTTTTGGGAGAGTGATTGGAAAGGCTGTGGTGGGGCATTTAGTGTTTAATGTATGTTTTTTTCCTCATTGTTAGAATTATTAGAGTGAACAAATGATTACCTTTAAAATTTAAAACATCTATAGGCCGGGCGTGGTGGCGCACGCTTGTAATCCCAGTACTTGGGAGGCTGAGACAGGAGGATCTCAGGTTCGAGGCCAGCCTTAGCTACTTAGTGAGGCCCTCCGCAACTTAGTGAGACCATGTTTCAAAAATAAAGAATATAAACTGGGCGTGGTGGCGCACACTTGTAATCTCAGCACTTGGGAGGCTGAGACTGGATGATCGCAGGTTCGCGGCCAGTCTCAGCTACTTAGTGAGGTCCTCCGCAACTTAGCGAGACCCTGTTTCAAAATAAAGAATTAAAGATAGGGCTGGGGGTGTTGCCTGGACGTAGAATGCCCCTGGGTTCAATCCAGGAAGGAAGGAAGGAGGGAGGGAGGGAGGGAGGGAGGGAAGAAGGAAGGGAGGAAGGGAGGAAGGGAGGAAGGAAAGCCAGGCATGGTGGCGCACGCTTGTAATCCCAGTACTTGAGAGGCTGAGACAGGAGGATCACAGGTTCGAAGACAGCCTCGACAATGTAGCGAGACTCTCAGCAACCTCGTGAGACCCTGTTTTGAACTAAAAAATAAAATAGGGCTTGGGGTGTGGCTCAGACGTTGGACTCCCCTGGGTTCAATCACCAGTACCACAAAAGAAAAAAAATAAAAAATAGGGCTGGGGGTGTAGCTTGAAGGTAGAATGCCCCTGGGTTCAATACCCAGTACTGCAAAAAAAAAAAAAAGAAAAAAAATTAAAACATCCAGCTGGGCATGGTGGCTCACGCCTGTAATCCTAGTACTTGGGAGGCTAAGACAGGAGGATCACAGGTTCGAGGTCAGCCTCAGCTACTTATTGAGGCCCTCCCCAACTTAGTGAGACCCTGTTTCAAAATAAAGATTAAAAATAGGGCTGGGGCTGTTGCTCAGAGGTAGAATGCCCCTGAATTCAATCTCCGATAACAACAATAACAACCCCCCTAAATTAAACATTTAATGAGGATATTTATTTAGGTACTGGGGATTGAACCCAGGGACATTCCACCTTCAACTTACACCCCCACACCTATTTTATTTTTATTTTGAAACAGGGTCTCGCTAGGTTGATGAGAGTCTCAGTACTTGCTGAGACTGTCCTTGAACCTGCGATCCTCCTGTCTCAGTCTCCCAAGTACTGGGGTTACAGGCGTGTGCCACCATGCCTGGTTAGCCCTATTTTATTTGCAGAACTGGGGATTGAACCCATTCTACCTCTGAGCTACACCTGCAGCCCTATTTTTTATTCTTTATTTTGAAACAGGGTCTCACTGAGTTGTGGAGGGCCTAAGTAGCTGAGGCTGTCCTCAAACCTGTGATCCTCCCATCTCAGCCTCCCAAGTACTGGGATTACAAGCGTGCACCACCACGCCTGGCTAGCTCTATTTTATTTTAAAACAGATTCTCACTAAGTTGCTGGTTGGCCACAAACCTGTGATCCTGTCTCAGCCTCCCAAATACTGGGATTATAAGCGTGTGCCACCATGCCCAGCCCCTTTTCTTAATACCTGAAGATTCAAAGTCCAGGGAGTAATTGAGAGCCTAGGCCAGGGCTGGACTCTTTTCAGGTCTCTTGGGCCAGAGTTCCAGGGCTCCCGACCAGATATAGCTTCCTGAGGCAGTTCCTTCTTGCCTGGCCATTTTTCTCTTTCCTTTGCCTCTTCCTCTCCCAACTCCTGCTTTCCCTTCACTGATTATAGCTTGCACTGGTGTATACTTTTACCTGATTTTATCTGAGAAGCTATTTATGGTCAAGCTAGTTACAGTCTATATGGGCACAGATAACCCCTATTTCACAAGCCTTGCCCCAGGAGGTCACATCAGAACTTGCTGTGGTGAATGACAAGACACATTTTTTCAGCAATTTCTTGGGCTCGGTTTCTGAGGCGGAGCCAGTGCCCTAATCTGTGTCCGATGCCTTTTGAGATAACCTCAGAAAAAATAAACAAACGTCACCTGTCCAGGATCCTTGAAGAATAAGGCTTTCTGAATGGCAGAGAGGAAAATGCCTCAACATGTTATTTTACACATTTCACATAAAACCAGCCAGCCAGCCTGCCTGCCTGCCTCCCTTCCTGGCTCCCTTCCTCCCTCCCTCCCTTCCTTCCTTCCCTCCCATGGGTGCTGTACCACTGAGCTACATCCCCAGCCCTTTCTATTTTTGTTTTGTTTTATTTTGTTTTTGGAACTAGGATTGAACCTGGGGCATTCTACCTCTGACTTATACCCCCGGCTTCTTTTTTTTTTTTTTGGTGTGGTACTGGGGATTGAACCCAGGGGCATTCTACCTCCAAGCTATACCCAACCCTATTTTTTATTCTTTATTTTTGAAACAGGGTCTCACTAAGTTGCAGAGGGCCTCACTAAGTAGCTGAGGCTGGCTACGAACCTGCAATCCTCCTGTCTAAGGCTCCCAAGTACTGGGATTATAATCCCCAGCACCACCACCCCCGCTTCCCTTTTTATTTTATTATTATTATTATTTTTTTTTTTGCAGTACCGGGGATTGAACCCAGGGGCGTTCTACCTCCGCGCTACACCCCCGGCCCTGTTTTTTATCCTTTACTGAAACCGGGTCTCACTAAGTTGCGGAGGGCCTCGCTAAGTAGCTGAGGCTGGCCGCGAACCCGGATCCTCCAGTCTCCGCCTCCCAAGTACTGGGATTACAAGCGTGCGCCACCACGCCCGGCTCCCCTTTTTATTTTGAAATAGTGTCTTGCTGAGTTGCTGAGGGTCTTGCTAAAGTGCTTAGACTGGCCTCAAACCTGCAATGCTCCTGTCTCAGCCTCCCAAGTATTGAGATTATAGGCATGTGCCATTGTGTCCAGCTTCCTTTTTTTTTTTGTCTTGTGGTACTGAGATTGAACCCAGAGGAATTATACCTCTGAGCTACACCCCCAAATCGGTTTTTAAAATTTCTCATTTGGAGCCGGGCGTGGTGGCACACGCTTGTAATCCCAGTACTTGGGAGGCTGAGACCAGAGGATCCAGGTTCATGGCCAGCCTCAGCTACTTAGTGAGGTCCTCTGCAACTTAGTGAGACCCTGTTTCAAAATAAAGAATAAAAAATAGGGTGGGGTGTAGCCCGGAGGTAGAATGCCCCTGGGTTCAATCCCCAGTACGGACAAAAAAATAAATAAAATAAAATAAAATAAATAAAATTTCTCATTTGGAAACAGGGTTTCACTAAAATTGCTGAGGGCTTTACTAAATTGCTGAGGCTGGCTTTAAACCTGTGATTTTCCTATCTCAGCCTCCCAAGTACTGGGACTACAGGAGTGCGCCACCAAGTCCGGCTTCCGTTTTATTTTTGAGACAGGGCCTTGCTAAGTTGCCTTGAACTTGTGATTCTTCTGCCTCAGTCACCTGAGTTGTTGGGATTCTAGGCATGTGCCCTGCACCCAGCACTTCCCTACTTTTTTTTTCTTGGTACTGGGGTCTTCTACCACTGAGCTACATTCCCAGCCATTTTTATTAATTTGTTTTTAAACAGGGTCTCACTAAGTTGCTGAGGCCAACCTCGAACCTGCAATCCTCTTGTCTCAGTCTCCCAAGTACTGTTATTACAGGCATGCACCACCAGCTCCCTCCTTTCTTAAATGCCACACACTGAATATATCACAGTATCTCCCACATAAGAGCTGAAATGAAATGAACAGAATCACTGTTCCTGAGGGCCCAGGTCTGCCTCTAATAGTTTGGCCCCTGGCCCCTGTCAGGCCACTCACTCACCCTTCCTGCGGTGGTCAGGGTGCCTGCTGCAGCACCCCTGCCCCTTCTCTAACTTGTAACTGTTGTTGTACAGCCTGCAGCAAGGTGCAGGTACATCAAGGGCCAGGTGCAAGGACAGGCTCTGATGGGCTCTCTGGTAGGTGATCTGTGCCTGTGTAGGGTCGGGGCCCCAGGGCCTCTCTGGGTTGCCAGGACCTCTTCTGAGGTCTGTGTCTTGTTCTGTGTGGGACCAGTCATCGGGCAGGCCATGGCTCCCTTTCTGGCCAGTTGTGTGATGCTGCGCATTGTGTTTTCCACCTGGAAAGTGAAACAAATCACTGACTTGCAGGTTAAGATTCAACAGCACAGCTGGGTGTGGTGGCGCACGCCTGTAATCACAGTACTTGAGAGACTGACCGGAGGATCTCAGGTTTAAGGCCAGCTTCAGCAACTTAGTGAGACCCTGTTTCAAAATAAAAAATAAGAGCCGGGCGTGGTGGCGCACACTTGTAATCCCAGTACTGGGAGGCTGAGACCAGAGGATCCGGGTTTGCTGCCAGCCTCAGCTACTTAATGAGGTCCTCTGCCACTTAGTGAGACCCTGTTTCAAAATAAAGAATAAAAAATAGGGCTGGGGGTGTAGCTTGGAGGTAGAATGCCCCTGGGTTCTATCCCCAGTACCGCAAAAAAACAAAAAAAGAAAGAAAATAAAAAGGGTTGAGGGTGTAACTCAGAGGTAAAATGCCTCTGGGTTCAATCCCCAGAACCAAGAAAAAAAAAAAATAGATCAGCAACACAGCCCTATCCAAAGCAGATACTCAGTAGATATTTATGTGATTGGGTGAGTGACACCTATTTATTAGTACTGGCAGGGTACTAGGATTTGAGGTATGGGAGAGGAAAAGCTGAGGCCCTGTGATGGAGGGGTCACTGTGTCATAGGCTGTTCTTTTTTTTTAATGAGTTATTGTGTATTTGCTTTTTTTTTTTTTTTTTGGTGATACTAGGGATGGAACCCAACAGTGTTCTACCACTGAGCTACACCCCCAACCCTATTTTATTTATTTATTTATTTATTTATTTATTTATTTTTGTAATACTGGGGATCGAACCCAAGGGCATTCTACCTCTGAGCTACATCACCGGCCCTATTTTATTCTTTATTTTGAAACAGGGTCTTGCTATATTGCTGAGGGCTTCCCTGAGTTGTTGAGGCTGGCTTCAAAATCTGAGATCCTCCTTTCTCAGTCTCCCAAATACTGGGATTACAGGCATGTGCTACCACACCTGTCTACTTTATTTCATTTTTTAATTTGAAACAGGGTCTCACTAAGTTGCTGAGGGTCTTGCTAAATTGCTGAGGCTGGCCTCGAACCCGGATCCTCCTGTCTCAGCCTCCCAAGAACTGGGATTACAAGTGTGCGTCACCATGCCTGGCTACATACTTGCTTTTGTGTGTGTGTGTGTGTGTGTGTGTGTGTGTGTGGTACTGGGGGTGGAACCCAGGGGCCTTCTATCTCCAGACTATACCCCCATTTTATAGATTATAGCCCTATTTTATTTTTTATTTGGAAACAGGGTCTCGCTAAGTTCTAAGGCTGTCCTCGAACATGCGATCCTTGTGTTTCAGCCTCCCAAGTACTGGGATTACAAGTGTGTGCCACCATCTCTGGCTACATCAACTTGCTTTTATTAGACATACACTGGGCAGTAGAGACAAAGTGGTTAAGAGGCTAAAGGGACTTGGACTCTTGGGAGGACCTGGTTGAGCTGTAGAACAAGACTGTAGGGGGCTGAGGATGCCCAAGCTTCCCTCCACAACCTCTTAACCTCACTCTTCAGAAAGCTCTGTCTGCACCAACACAGGACAGACCAGTTCCTCCTGCCAAGACTCATGCTCACCTGGTCTCCATTTTGGTTTTCCCTGGGCTCACGTCCACCTCGGGCTCAAATTCCTGTTCTTTATGAGACATTCCTACATGGCTCTACAGGAGTCTGCAGCCCCATGCCCACAGGGATTGATGGCTAGGGGAGATGTAGACCAGGAGTTTGAGGCATGATTAAATTGGAGGGATGTGTTGAGAGGGAACTGGAGCTGGAGTACCCTTTTCCCACCAGAGTGGGGCCCCTCACTGTTGGCTATGCCATCCTCTCTCTGGCCACAAGGGGGTGCACCTGGATCACTGCTGCCAGAGAGCCTGGGAAAGGGGAGTGGTTGCGCCAGAAGTCCATCCAGCTGTCTCTCCTGCTCCTCTACTTAGCACCTGCCCATGGCCACTGTCCCTTAGGACATCTGCCCTGAGCTCTGCTTCCCTCACTCAAGTCCCAGTTGGGCTCTCAAATTAGGTAAGGCTCCTGGCTCAGTAACTCCTGTCTATCCATCTCTTCAAGACTTTACTTCCCTGTGCCCCAGCTTCCAGGGATGGGAAGGGGACAGTCTCTGATGTTCTCTGGCCTGATGCAGGATGTTTTAGCCATGACCACCAAGCTGTCCCATTTACCCTACCTGGGTCATGCTGGCAGCTTTCAGAGTCAGAGTAGTAGCACAGCACAGCACAGTGACCTAGCTATGAACACAGGGACTTGGGGGGCTCCAGGTAGGAGCTTGAGGCTCCCCAGGGATCAGAGCTATGCTTTTCAGACTCCCAGAAGTGTGCCCTTCCCCAGGTGGTCACTATCCCTGTCCTGCCACCATGGCCTGTCTGGGAAAGGCAGAATTTGCCCTCAGGACAGACTCCTTTTTCCCTCCTTTGGCACGCTGAAGAACACACACGAGTGTGTGGGACATGTACAGGTATATGTGTATAGGTGACTCTGGGAAAGGCCCAAACCTGGCATCCAGTCTTCAAGTAAACACTGTAGGTCACACAGTCATGCTGGGAATGGGGTTGTGATCAGGTCATCGATAACTCTACCCCCACAACCTGTGCCTCAATTTGGGGGCCTTTCCATTGGCCTCCCGGACCTCTGCTTCAACCAGTGCCTACTCCTTGGCTGACACTCCCCATCCCCCAAATCTATCCTGCACTAAAATGTCCATCTTCCTCTTTTAGAGATAGGAAAATCAAGGCCCTAACAAGCCAGTTTAGGCTAGACTGATATTGCAGAGCCTGGATACTTGTTCTGCCTGTCCACACCCATGACCCCACAGCTCCTCCAAAGGCCTGTGGAGGAGTGCTCAAGGGGCTGGGCTGCCCCTGTGTGAATGCAGGTTATCCTGAGGATGGCCAGGCAGACTTGTGGCAAGGGAACGGTGGTGGGGGTGGAGGAACAGCCCTGACTGGGTGCCAGACCCTGTTTTCCTGGCCAGCTCTGGCCTGGACCAGACCTCATCCCCCTTGGACACTCAGTCAGTGGTTTTAGTCCTTGACCTCAGCTGAGGCTTTACATTGGCTGGTGGATGGGACTTCCCCTCTGAAGAGTCATCTTTGATGTCCTTGCTGCTGCAGCTCAGCCTTGTTGCCTGCCCTGCTCTGCTCTTACAGCTCCACAGACCCAGGGCCTCCCCCATACCAGCCGTCAGTCCTGCCAAGGCTGCTTCATAGGTGTCCAGGCCACCTGAATCTCTTACCTGAATCTCTGAGTCTTACCTGAATCTCTGAGTGGCTGTGAGGAATTGGGTTACAGGGAGTCAAGGTGACCTGGGCCTGACCAAACTAGAACAGTGGCATAGCTAGATAGGCCCCTGGGGTAACCTTATCCAACTCTCTTATGAGGGAAATTGAGTCCCAGATAAGACCATTGGTTGACTCTCGGTCTCCTAACACCTGTTTTGGCTCTTTGGGTCCAATAACTCTTATGTTCCTTGATTTTTTTCCCTTCATTTATTCTTAATTTGTTCACTCAAGGCTCCCTGGACTATTTGTCTGTGTACTGGGCCCCTGACTCAGTAAAGGATGGTCAGGGGGGGAAAGCCCTGTTTCTGGGGTCCTTGCCATTCCCTCAGGCCTTGCCGCAGGGAATCTAGCTTGGAGCTTAAGGGTTGGGAACAGAGAAATTCAGGTGAGCTGCCACCCGTGACCTGCCACACGGGGCCCTGAGGCTGCCAGGTCATGGGTGGCAGCTCACTCATTTTCCCTACCCCCAACCCTTTAAGCTTCAAACTAGATCCCATGTGGCCAGGCCTGGGGGAACACACGGTCTTGGAGTGTTCTCCTTCAGGCCAGGCCCAGGTTCCATGCCTCTCACCTTCCACCTCCCACCTCCCACAGTGACCTCTGTCATTTGGACCTAGCTTTTACTATGAAGCTCTCCGAGGAGGTGACCACCTCCCTCCCAGGGTCAGCCCAGGGCCATGATGCTGATCATGTAGTCTGGTCTATTTCTGCTGCCCCTGCACATGTCCCACCTTATCCTTGGGCAGGGTGGATGACGGGTCCTTGGATGTTGTACTGGACCACTCTGTATGGTTATTGCTGCTGCCACCTTCCTGCCTGGTTCAAGCCTCTTGGATCTTCTGGGCATGGATATGGGATGGATCAGCTCTACACCTGGCCTGGGATGCACTGTGCAGTTTCCATGAGGTGACAGGATTGGGGCTCCATTGAAAGTAGCATGGCTTCACAGCCCCAAATGAAGCTTGATCCCCTCAGCCCATCTCCAGGATCTAGGTCAAAAGCAAAACTAGAGTCAGGCATGGTGACACACACCTGTAATCCCAGTACTTGGGTGGCTGAGACAGGAGGATCATGGGTTCAACGACAGCCTCAGCAAGTAGTAAAACTCATTAATTTAGCAAGACCCTATTTCAAAAATAAAAATAAAATAGGGCTAGGGGTGTAGCTCGGAGGTAGACTGCCCCTAGGTTCAATCCCCAGTAACACACACACACACACACACACACACACACACACACACGCGCAAAACTAGCTGGGCATAGTGGCACATGCTTGTAATCTCAGTACTTGGGAGGCTGAGACGGGAGGATCGCAGGTTCGTGGCCAGCCTCAGCTACTTAGTGAGGCCCTCTGCAACTTAGTGAGACCCTGTTTCAAAAATTAAGAATAAATAATAGGGCTAGGGGTGTAGCTCAGAGGTGGAATGCCCCTGGGTTCAATCCCCAGTACCGCCAAAAAAAAAAATAAATAAAGCAAAAGTAGTGTTTCTAGGCACCATGGAATTGGCAGAATGGTTCATCCTGACCTGACTTAGTTTCATGGAGAACAGCAGCATCTGGGGAGCCCTAGAATTGCTCTTCACCCACATCTGAGTGAGAGCAGAACCCCAACACCAAGAATGACAAGCTTACTCAGGTGGTGTAGGCCAGCAGACCTGGTGCTGGACATGGACATGGGCCTGCTTTCGAGCACAGCTCACTGCCATAGCTGGCCTTCCTTGGGCTTCCTGGCACCAGGCCAGGCTGCACCACTTTACCTCTCGTATTGCACCCAGGCAAACTCATGTCTTTGAGAAATGCAAAATTCCAATCTACAGATTCTGTAACTGCAGTGGCAGGCCTGAAGAAAGAGAATAAAAAAGAGCTTCTTCAAGGTCAAAGTGCAGGGCAGCAGAAGAGATGTGGCCCCTGCCTCCCAGGGTAGACTTCAGTCTCCTGATTCTAGGCTGTGGCACGGGAACATACTCTTGAAGCTACCCTGCAAGCCCTGTGTCTTTTGGGACATGCCAATCCCATGGAGCCTTAGAGCCAGGGTGGGGTGGCCTGGTGAGGGCTGTCCAGTTGGATCTCTGCTCCACTCCATCAGAGGAGAACTTCTTGGAATTTGCCCTGGGTGCAGCAGTAACTAGTTCCGCCCCTCCCTTTGGCACATAAAGCCATCGCCTGCCTGGCACCCTTCTGACTGTCAGATGAATTGACTTCCTCCTGGGATATGAAAGATGTTTTCATTGTCCCAGCCACAGGGACGAGGTGTTCCTAAGAGCATACAGGTAATTAAATGTGGCTGCCACCTGCCACCTGTCCTGAAGCAGGGAGTGGGGTGGTAAACCTGGGGCAGACATCCTGTTGCCTCCTGGACAGCTGGATCCCTGTGTTTCATGTTTGTGGGGGATGCCACTGGTATCAGCTGGGCAACCTTTGTGGGTTAACCCTGTCTGCCCTGCTGCCACAGCTTCACCTCACTGAAAAACCTCTAGCATGAAACAAAATGCAGGTCCAGGGACCACAGAAGAACTTACTGTCCTTTCCCTGCAGGAGCCCTGCCTCAAGCCAACTGAAACCCAGTAACTTGCATGTGGCCATGCCAGCAATAGACTGCAGGTTCTTCCCAAGACTGCTGGCCTGCCAGCCTAGGGATTTCCCATGGGACAGGAGCTACCCTTGGCTATGCTACCTCCTGCCTGCTCCTGAAACCCTAGGGCTGTAGCTCAGGGGAGCCCAGGGTATGGTGGGGCAGAGTTGGGTCTTAGCCTTTGTCTAGCCAGGCCTCTAGGCTCCCCAGAGCTATGATCTCCTTGGTAGGTGAGCTGACGTGTGGGCTTGGAGAGACAGTCATCCAGGATCTTGACCCGCCTTGTTCTTTCTTGCTGAGGAGATAGCCAAGTGGGACTTTTGTGTTTGCACGCCTGTGCTGCACAAGGTCCCTGGAGGCTATGACAGGGAGGAGGATATAATAGAGCCCTGGGGGAAGAGTTGGGACAGACCATAAAAAGGAGGGACAGGCACATTCTGTGGAGGAATAAATTGTACAGCAACAGACCGCCTGGCTGAGGGTGTTTGTTGGGAAGCTCTGGGTAGGGGTCCTGTCTGCCAGAAGAAATAGGCTATGGTGTGGTATGCTCAGATCTCTCTGTATACCACCACTTCAGTGTCTGTGTGGGTGCCCTGGGGGCTGGCATTGCAGGTGTCAGGTGAGCAGTCAAGGAGTCTAGGTCCAGACACTCTACAAGTTACTCAGGGTCAAGCTATGGGACAGAATTTTAACCTATATCTTTGTGGCTCCAAAACTCAGAATTTCTGTCCTCTGTCCTACATAGCTTCTTAAGGAGAGATGTCTTGAAACCTACAATCTAGCAAAATGAGTCTGCAGAGAGGACTGGGTCTGGAATGGACCAGCTGATGGAGGATGGGTACATGCACTAGCCAGGGAAAAAGGGTTCTGGGTCACCCCAGTTAGGGATAGTAGTGCCAAGGTTCTGAATGGGGAAGGGCAGATGGCATGTGAGGGAGGGGGGAAAGCTGTTATTTGATAGGAAGAGTTAGAATGCAGGATTTATCAGTCAGTTGGTGTTACATGAGGTTTGCAGGGGGCCAATGATGGGTCCTGTAAGAGGCTTGGGGGCTGCAGTCTGTGCTGCAGGCCTTGGGTAAACCCAGGGTTAATGATTCCCATGCTGTGGCTCCCACACTGAGAGTTCCAGATGTGGCGCTCTGACCTTGCAGATCCAGCCAGCCAGTGCACACATCTGCTTTGGAGCTGAAGTGAAGAAGAGGTCTCCCCCATCTCCCGAGCCCAGGAAGAGGCCCAGGCACAGCACAGTCGCCCAGAAGGGGCAGGGTGGCACAGGTTCCATTGGGCCACCAGGCTGGCTGGCTGTCCACATCTATTTATCTGCCTTAGTTTTCCTGCTTTGAGAGTCCCTAGAAGTCATAGTGTTTGAGGTAGAGCCTAGGTCTTTCAAAGCAGACTCTTTATCTGGGCTCAAGGGTGTGGTAGAACAGGCAGCACAGCCCTGCCACCCTTGCAGGGAATGGCAGGGTGGGTACACTAGGCTCTAGGGAGCATGTTCTCACATCTGGTTTCATTCAGTGGGCCACAATTCCTGAAAACCCCTGAGCTCCCCAGGAGAGCATCGTTGAGTAACCTCTGGAAAAGCAGAAGTGAAGTCTGGGAACACACTGTCCTCTCACACTCTGCTGTAGCCAGCTGGCCAGCAGGACCCCTCTGTGGGCCATGAGGCCATGGGTAAATGTAGAGTGGGGGCCACCCCACCTAGTGTGCTGGGCCAGGGGCTGCCTCCATGCTTGATGACCTCCTGCCACATTTGGGACCAACCCCCTGGCATGTGCTGGAACCCTCCCTTCCTGCCTCCCCTGGCCCTTGGGGAGGAGTGCAGAGGCCAAGGGGTTGGAGAAGCCATGTGCTACCTGCCCCTAGGAGCCCTGGAGGGGCTGGAAGATCCCCTTCAGAGTTGGCAGGATCAGGGAAAGCTTTTAGGCAGTGGGTGGGGGCAGGGCTGCCCAGCTGCCACCTCTCAGAGCCTGGCTGGGGCTGACTGCTAAGCCCATATTTTGTCTCACGCAGAGCAGAGAGCACTGATCAGGTTTGGGGTCCCTACGCCTCCCTACTGATCTGGAGCCAGGAGTTAGCAGTGCCAGCTAAAGCTAGGGCCCTGCTGCTAAAGAGTCCTGACACAGAAGACCAGGGATTAGGGGTAGGCAGGGGTGGTGGAAGACAGGTAGAGGCTGTGGGGCTGGCTTGAGGTTGGTGCAGACTGAGGAGCCCTGGAGAAATAGCCATGTTAGGTGGGTGTTGGGCTGCAACCTTCCCAGGCACCTTTAGAGAGCTCATCTGGAGCTAGGGTAATGGCACAGACAACCTCAAGCTGGACAGGGCTGCCCTGGAAGGAGGGGAGGCAGGGGCTTTCACTTTCCAGGCTGGGGGTGTGTCTTTTTAGCCCAGCCTCTCTGTCTGGGCCCGAGGAAATAGCCCTGTTTCCTACACTTCACAGGCTTTTCTCTGGGGCAACCTGAGGACTTTCCTGGAGCATTTGCTGGGAGCTGAGATGACAGGAAGGTGACTCTAGCTGGAGAAAAGCACTGGTAGGCCAGAGAGTCAAGGGCTGAGGCAGCACAAAGGCTGAGGGCCTGGGGCCCCACAAGCTGTGGGATGAGGTAGGGCTCTAGCTCCCAGGCCATGGGGGCTGCTGGGTAAAGGTGACAGTGACATGTTGGAGTTGGAGGACTTCACTCTGGAGGTGGTATGGAGAGGACCTGGGAGCAGGCAGCTGAGGTGGGGGGCAGGAGGCCTAGGTGGTGCCAGGAAATGGAGTTGGGGGGAGGCAAGTCACCAGAACATCAGAGACAAGAACAGAGGAGGTAGAGGAGGTCTGGGAAGGTCCTGTAGGCAGGGTGCTGAGAAGTCCAAGACCTTGAGCAGAGGCAGGAGACACTGGGAAATTGAGTTGGTTCTCTTCCTCTGAGGTGGGGTTTAGGTCAGACTACAGAGAGAAATTCCTGATAGTGACAACATCTTCTTAAACATGAGGACTCAGCCTCTAAGGAAGTCTGCCGCGAGAGATCCCAAGCTGGCCAGACACTCCTGGTGCCGGGCCACTGATGGGAGGATTTGGGGTAGACAGCTGGGCTTGTGGGTAGACCAGACTGGTCCCCTGAGTCTGCACTAACCAGAACACTGCTCATGCCTCAGCGCGGGCACATCTGGGCCTCTCCGGGGCCGTCACCCAGGCTGAAAGGCTGCGGAGCCCAGGGCCCAGAGCACAACTAGCCCCTGCCCTCCCAGAGCCCCCGCTGTCCTTGGCTGCCCTCGGGGGCTGAGCCAGGGCTGGGTGGCCGGGTCTCCCACGAAGCTTTCTACAAGTTCCAGGCTTTTCCTTCTTGTGCTTGGATCCCGCCCCTAGTCACATCCCCTCCTCCACATCCCTCAGAGAGAGCAAGAAGCTGAGGAGGAGAGGGCGTCCTAACCGGCCTTGTCCTAGCCCTGGCCAGGCCTGTCTGAGGGCTTGGGGTTGCCAGCCACTGGGTCTGGGCCCCAGATTTCTCCAGCAGGGTCAGAGCTGGTTTAGAAGCCCTGTGTGGTCCCCTCATGGGCGAGCCGAGGGATCAGCCTGCCTGCCTCCCTCCAAGTTGCCTTCTTGGCTGGCAGGCTGTCCCTTTTCCCTGGGTCACAGGGAGACGTGGGGCTTTGGCCAGAGAAAGTGGTCTGGAACGGCTCTTTGACATCATCCCTTGGGGGCTTTTAAAAATGAGTTTCCTGGTAAGGAAGGCTCCTCTGGCCTTGGGCAGGATTCTCAGTTAAGTCTCCCGGGTTTGCTCTGATCTGATACACGCCAGCAGAAACCATGGAGCAGAAACCATCCGGCCGCCTGAATTCCAGCAGTGCTTGGAGCCGTGGCTCCCCAGATGCAGTGTCAGCAGAACGCAGCAGCCAAGGCACAGGGGTGTTTGCTCTGAGGCCCATGCTAAGCCCACGGGGTAGGGGGCATGCAAGGAGAGTGCCCGGCTTTGCCCTGCTCATTCACATGCACACATTCCTAGTTTCTCTAGGAATGTCTGGTACCATAAGTAGTGCCAGAGGGACTTGTCACTGAGTCATGCAAGTCCAGGCCCATGACTGGCAGGTGGGCAGCGAGTACTCAGGTGGCCTGCAAGGCCAGCTCCTTTGCCACCAGCTAGCTCTTCTGGGACTGATGGCTATCTGGTCAGCTGAGTCCATGCTTGAGAGGCCTGTTCCAGGCCAGGAGCTGTAAAAGAATGTGGTCAAGGAGGTACTGAGTAGGAGGCAAGAGGAGACCAGAGCTGGGGATGGACAAAACCCACCAGGCCTGTGCCACATCCCGGCCTCTCCATACCCCACTGTTGGGACTCTGGACAAGGTTCTCGTTCTGATTTCTTTTTTTTTTTTTTGCGGTACCGGGGATTGAACGCAGGGGCGTTCTACCTCCGCGCTACGCCCCTGGCCCTATTTTTTATACTTTATTTTGAAACCGGGTCTCACGAAGTTGCGGAGGGCCTCACTAAGGGGAGAGAGAGAGAGAGAGACAGGGAGAGAGAGAGAGAGAGAGAGAGAGAGAGAGAGAGAGAACGCTCGCGTGCATGCGCAAGCTGAGGCTGGCCGCGAACCCGGATCCTCCGGTCTCCGCCTCCCAAAGTACTGGGATTACAAGCGTGCGCCACCACGCCCGGCTTCGTTCTGATTTCTTGTTGCTAAGTCTCGTAAATGGATATGTCTGGGAGGTCCATCACAAAGCTTGCTCCTGGCATTGGGCTGAGTTCATCACACAGCCTATGTGTTTCCAGGTAGAGTCGGTCTGAGGTGAGAACTCCCACATAACCAGTGCCATGTGTCAGATAGAGAGTCACTGGGGGCTGGACAGAGTAAAGGGTGCTTTGCAGTGGGGAAGTTGTTGCGCTAGCTTTTCTGGGAGAGAAGCCATGTGGAGCAAAGGTGGGAAGCTGGGCCAGAGGAAGTTTCACACTGCTGGAGAGCTCATGAGGATTCCCCAGGGGGAGGTGACAGCTTGGCCAGGGAAGCCTCCCAGCATCATGTGCCAGGGCTCAGAAGGGCAGGGTGTGGCCAGGTGTGGTGGCACATGCTTGTAATCCCAGTACCTGGGAGGCTGAGACTGGAGGATCCGGGTTTGTGACCAGCCTCAGCTACGTAGTGAGGCCTTCCGCAACTTAGTGAGACCCTGTTTCAAAATAAAGTATAAAAAAAAAAAAGAAGGGCAGGGTGTGCATGGATGCCTGGGGAGGCCTGGCCCTTCAATGCTTTAGGTGGGTGGGATCGGGAGGCTGGGCTGGGGTCCAGGGCCAGACTAGCTGTCTCAGGGAATAGTAGGGCCACTGGCAGGAGGGGCTCCAACCAAAGGACTGGGTTTTGCCCTGGGTCCCTCCCTATGCATCTTGCCTGGCCTAGGCTGTTAGCTGAAGAGGAAGTCTCCTGGCCTGAGAATGGCTCTCAGCTGGCTGCAGTGGCTACATGAATAAATGGACAGGTTTGGTCTGGCAGCTACATTGCCAGGCAATCTGACCCAGAATACCATTTTCCAGCCCTGGCTCCCAGGTGCTATTTGCCCTGCAGCTTCCCCTAGTGGACATTTTGGTACTTGCTGGGCCTGGATGAGCACCCCTGCCTACATTTTCCCCCCTAGTATCATAATGTTTGTTTGTTTGTTTATTTATTTATTTATTTATTTTTATTTTTTGCGGTACTGGGGATGGAATGCAGGGGCGTTCTACCTCCGCGCTACGCCCCCGGCCCTATTTTTTATACTTTATTTTGAAACCTGGTCTCACGAAGTTGCGGAGGGCCTCACTAGGTAGAGAGAGAGAGAGAGAGACAGGGAGAGAGAGAGAGAGAGAGAGAGACAGACAGACAGAGACACAGGGAGGGAGAGAGAGAGAACGCTCGCACGCGCGTGCGTGACCTGAGGCTGGCCGCGAACCCTGATCCTCCGGTTTCTGCCTCCCAAAGTACTGGGATTACAAGCATGTGCCACCATGCCCGGCTCATAATGTTTATTGATAGATGGAAATATATAAAATTAGAGCATGAACAGTACTTAATAAATTAAGTAGGCTTCCTTTCAGTACTATAATGGGGACCAGTGTTCTTACGATTTGTTTCACACCCACAAAAACCACTTCAGAACCACATGTGGTGGTGCACTCCTATAATCCCAGTACTTGGGAGGCTGAGCCAGGAGGATTGCAGGTCTGCGGCCAGCCTCAGCAACTTAGCGAGGCCCTTAGCAACTTAGTGAGATGCTGTTTCAAAGCAAAAAAAAGCAGGCCGGGCGTGGTGGTGCACCTTGTAATCCCAGTACTTGGGAGGCAGAGACTGGAGGATCCAGGTTCGTGGCCAGTCTCAGCTACTTAGTGAGGCCCTCTGCAACTTCGTGAGACCCGGTTTCAAAATAAAGTATAAAAAATAGGGCTGGGGGTATAGCTTGGAGGTAGAACACCCCTGGGTTCAATTCCTGATACCGCAAAAAAAAAAAAAAATTAAAAAAGGGCTGGGGCGGGGTATAG
>PVJS01028947.1:0-25145 GCA_004027185.1 Glis glis
GTCTCTCTCTCTCTCTCTCTCTCTCTCTCTCTCTCTCTCTCTCTCTTTCTCTCTCTCCTTAGTGAGGCCCTCCGCAACTTCGTGAGACCCGGTTTCAAAATAAAGTATAAAAAATAGGGCCAGGGGTGTAGCGCGGAAGTAGAATGCCCCTGCGTTCAATCCCCAGTACCGCAAAAAAAAAAAAAAATCTCAGAAGGAAATGTCCATAAGCATTTTAAGGAATTGCATTTAAGGATATAATATTTTGAGTGGGAAAGAAAAGACCAGAAACCTCCAGTGAAAGAGAATAAACCTTCCCTTGAAGAAAAGTCCACAGACCAGATTTATCTTATTTATCTAACAGCAGTCTTTTTTTCTGCATTGCTGGGAATGGACCCCAGGTCCTCGAGCATGCTAGCTAATGCTCTACCACTGAGTTACACCCCCAGCTCAGTATATTTTTTGTTAGCCAATTCATAAACAATTTCTCTGAGTTTAAAGTAAATAAATGACATCATAGAGACAGGATGCCAAAAAGAAAAACAAACCTATGTAACGTTCCTTCTTACAGATTAGTCATAAGGAGATGATTTCCAAAGTCAAATGGATTTATCATTATTTGTTTCTCTTAATTATTTCATGTGACAGAGAGAAGCTAGATACTCACCAAACCCATTTCTTCCTCCTGGATACACAACTAAGCCCTTTTCCCAGGCCTCTTGCTTCTACGTGGAGCCATGTGGCTGTGGCTGGGTGGTATGTTGATGAATGTTTATAGATTAAATAACCCTCATTTGTAGTGTTTCCCTAGTTCTTTTCTTTTCTCTTCTTTCTTCCTTCCGTGTGTGTGTGTGTGTGTGTGTGTGTGTGTGTGTGTGTTTACATATGTGGTACTGGGGACTCAACCTAGGGGCATTCTACCTCTGAGCTACACCCCTATCCCTTTTTATGTTGAAACAGGATCTTCCTAAGTTACTGGAGCTGGTCTTGAACCTGTGATCCTCCTGTCTCAGTCTCCCAAGTACTGGGATTACAGGTGTGCACCACCATGCCTGGCTCATTTGCCTATTTCCATGGTGTAAATGTCCCCACACAGATCTGTTTCAAGCCACCAACATGACATCAATGAAAGTAAAGTTGGAGCCAGGTGTGGTGGCACACGCTTGTAATCCCAGTACTTGGGAGGCTGAGGCAGGAGGATCACAGGTTCGCGGCCAGCCTCAGCTACTTAGTGAGGCCCTCTGCAACTTAGTGAGACCCTGTTTCAAAATAAAGAATAAAAAATAGGGCTGGGGGTGTAGCTTGGAGGTAGAATGCCCCTGGGTTCCATCCCCAGAACCACAAAAAGAAAGAAGAAAGAAAGAGAGAGAGAGAGAGAGAGAGAGAGAGAGAGAAAGAAGAAAAAAGAAAGAAAGAAAGAAAGAAAGAAAGAAAGAAAGAAAGAAAGAAAGAAAGTAAGTAGAATTGGGAAGAAATGCACAAACGTAACTCAGAAGCTGGAACCAGACGACTCCAGCACACTGCTGAGATTGTGACTAGTTGTTTCTAATGAAATTTGTTAAGAAGTGGTCTGCAGCTTACAGGCAAGGAGTTGTGCTCAGTTGGCCTTCTCTTCCTTGGCAGGTAAGGAAGACAGTGGAGCTATGAGATGGTAGGGAGGCTAAATTCCTGAGTCCCTTCCTTGAGAACTAGTCAACAAATTGCTTAGGAACATCTGCACTGGACTTTATGTGAGTGAAAAATATACTTCCACCTGGGCGTGGTGGCACACACCTGTAATCCCAGTACTTGGGAGGCTGAGACAGGAGAATCACAGGTTCAAGGCCAGCCTCAGCAACTTAGTGAGGCTCTCTGCAACTTGGACCCTGTTTCAAAACAAAAAATAAAATAGGGCTAGGGGTGTAGCTCACAGGTCGAATGCCCCTGGGTTCAATCCCCAGTCACACACACACACACACACACACACACACACACACACACTACACTTCCACTGCATTAAACCACTGGGATTTGGAGGCTATTAGTTAGAGCAATTAGCTGGTGCAATTAGCAATTGCCTTCAAAGAAACTGCAACTACACTCCAAAATTCCTGATTTTTATCACTGTGAATTCTTCCTTCAGCTCAAACTCTGACCAAGCATATAATATAATAATTCAAATCATATAATTTGAATTATATACCTAACAACTACCTTCATTTTAAAATAAACCATATCGCCAGGTGTGGTGGCACATGCTTGTAATCCTAGTACTTGGGAAACTGAGACAGGAGGATCGCAAGTTCGCATAGTGAGGCCCTCCGCAACTTAGTGAGACCCTGTTTCAAAATAAAAAAAAATAAAATAGGACTGGAGGTATAGTTCAGAGGTAGAATGCCCCTGGGTTCCATCCCAAAGTACCATAAAACAAACAAACCATTATCAACATCAGTCACTCATTAAATGACAAAGTGAATGTTTCATAAAAGGCTTTAAAGAAAACATCAATAAAAACATTTTACTCAGTTTCAAATTAAAGACGTAAAAATAATGCAATTATTTTGAAAGGACTTGGTATTGATTAACAAATTATGATTCAATTCTGTTAAATAACCACTTTAACCCTTCAAAGTACAGACATGCACAGACGCATAGAGGACTTTATTTTCTTGGCAAACTTCCAGCCTGAAGCATAACAATGGTTAATAAATCACATGTGCCAGGGGGATATTTATTCATTTCAGACTGCAGTAGAATTTCTTGACAGGGTTTCTTCTAATGGCCCGGGCTCTAAAATAGGATCCATCTAGTGACATTATGTTATTATTGACCCCAGCTGGTTTTGTCGCACGGCTAAGTGCGATCACCAGGAGAGAATCCAGTGGCGGACACAAATGACAGTGCAGATTGAAATCATGAATCGGATTTCCTGGAACCACCTAAGTCATCAGATTCTAACTGACTGATTGGACAAGCCGGGGAAAACATCTTTTCAGCTTATGATTCTTAACAACTGGTGGATAGCCCAGATTTCTCACCAGGCATTCCCTCTCGGCACGGAGCTGCCTTTTACTCTGCAAGGCAGAAGTTCCCAGGAACAAACTGAGCCACAGCCTCCCTCTCACGGAGGCTCACTTGGCCTTCAGCTCTGTGGTGACATTGCTGGAAGAAGCGACCTGCACAGCATGGCACTGGTGACATTTCCCTGTTGAAAGAGCCCTTGGCATTTAATACCCTCAGCTCTATCAAGTGTAGCCTCTCAGACAGTACACAAACGAATGTGGCTGTGTTTCAATAAAACTTTATTTACATAGGTCAGGCAAGCCGGGCATGGTGGCGCACACTTGTAATGCCAGTACTTGGGAGGCTGAGACAGGAGGATCACAGGTTCGTGACCAGCCTCAGCTACTTAGTGAGGCCCTCTGCAACTTAGTGAGACCCTGTTTCAAAATAAAGAATAAAAATAAGGCTGGGGGTGTAGAGGTAGTGTGATAGTTAATCTAATTTGTCAATTTGACTGGATCATGACACACCCAAGATCATGTGACTTTGGGTGTGTAACAGCAGATTAAACAGAAAGTCCTGCCCTAAATGTAGGCAGCAGGGTTCTGATAGGTGCAGGACTTAGATAAAAGGAGAAAGCTGCGTAGAGGAATGCGCGACTCTTTCCGAAGAAAACGCATCTGCTCTCGTCTGAGATTGTCGGCCTCCAACTTCGCCGTTTCTCTGAAGAGCTTCTTGATCTTCTGCTCTCATCTGAGATCGTCAGCCTCCAGCCTTCGAACTGAAACTTCACCATCGTTTCTCCGAAGAGCTCTTAGACCGCTCAACCAGCTACTGGTTCCTCTGACTCTCCACGTGCAGTCGGAACTCGGGACTACATTGTAAACTGATCTGATAAATCCCTTTTTCCATATCTCATTCTGTGAATTCTGTTAGTCTAGTGAACCCTGACCAATACAGGTAGCAATGCCCCTGGGTTCAATCCCCAGTGCCACAAAAAAAAAAAAAAAGAATATGGTCAGGCAATCTGGGCATGGTGGTGTACGCCTGTAATCCCAGTACTTGGGAGGCCTAGACAACTCAAACCTCAGCAACTTAGCAAGACTTAGCAAGACCTCAGCAAGAAACCTATATTTTATTTTAATTTCATGCAGTTTTTATTTCTGGAAATCCTCCTTGGTTCTTTCTTAGAATTACTGTCATTTCACAATTCCTTGTTTCTGAAGATATTTTGAAGTTGAGTTCTTTAGTTCGTGAAGTTTGGCAAGCATAGTTGTTTAAAGTTTGTGACCGACCATTCCAGTTACCTACTCTCAATCAGGTACACATTTTGTTTACTGGCATGCTTCATCATCTTGCTGTTTGCAGGGCATTACTCTAGAAGAATGAGGCGGTGGCTCTCTGAGGCTAAGCCTCCCTCCAGAGTTTTGCATTTGCTAGGTGCTGAAGGGCACTGTCAGGAGGGACCACATCAAGGTTTGAGAGTTCCTGGCCCACTCAGGTTAAATATATTCTGAATACAAATTGCATTGCACAATTTATATTGAGAATATATGTATCCATGGCACAAGCTCACCAGGATAACTTCTTTGGCTTTTCCTTTCTGTTTTTCCTCCTCCACTCCCCAAGGTAGCCCCAGTCCATCCTTTCTACCATTCATGGCAGTTCCAGGAAAGGAAGGCAAGTCTAGCTCAGGCTGGCCATTCCTGCTCTGATGTACTGCTGGTCTCTCTGGCTATAAGCTCTGCCCTAAAAAAATGGCCTGAGGATTTTGAACTGTCTTATTATGCCTTTAATGATTTTAAGGTATTTTTCTTTTCAAAATATTATGGGTATAGTGGTACATGTCTGTAATCCCAGTATTTGGGAGGCTGAGACAGGAGGATCACAGGTTCAAGGACAGCCTCAGCAACTTAGTGAGGCCCGCCACAACTTAGTGAGACCCTGTTTCAAAACAACAACAACAAAAATTTTAAAAGGGCTAGAGGATGAAGTTCAGAGGTAGAATGCCTCTGGAGTCAATCCCTAGTACTACACACACAACAAAAATAATTTTTACTGAGATATAATTTACATATTG
Source organism: Glis glis (assembly GCA_004027185.1). Taxonomy (NCBI): domain Eukaryota; kingdom Metazoa; phylum Chordata; class Mammalia; order Rodentia; family Gliridae; genus Glis; species Glis glis. Next base: position 5,042 of record PVJS01028947.1, read on the forward strand.
AAAAATGCACAGGTCTTAAGAGTGAACCTGATGCCAGCATCTTAACCAGTCCTCCTAATTTTAGCTTGTACTCGGCCTCATCTTCCTGAAGTATGTGGTGCTGCTCATTCACGAGCCTTCGGGGATTCTTGGTGCCAACCAAGTCACAGTGTAGTCACGCTCCAATCTGGGTGAGAGATGGGCTGGCTCTGGTCACTAGTTCTCTCTGGAGACGCTGTTATTTCCTTTTTTCCTACCCCAACACCTAGGACAAATTTCATCTTCCCGTGCTTTGCTTTTGCTGAGGACAGAGAGTTTTCTTCCACTTTTGGGGGACGGCCCTTCCGGGTCTTGGCTTTACCTGGGGCCTCACTTCCTACTTCCCACCCAAGTAGCTCCAAGGCTCCATCTCTGTGGCCCCTCCTCTATGCACCCTGTCCCAGCCTCACTGTGGGGCTCTGAGACCCTTGTACATGGCAGATACCTTCTACAGTCCTGGTTTTCAAGGCTATGTATTATATTTAATTCAGCAGTTTTGATGTTTTGTAGCTGGAGGATTTTGTAGAACATCTTGTCTGCAGTATTGCCAGGAACAATTCATATTATTAAATCCTCTCCATCTTTAAAGGCTCAATCCAAAGGTCACCTCTAATGTAAAACCTTTCATCCCTCTCCTGGAGGAGTCAGACTTTCTTCTGCTAATGAAGGAAAGCTCCCCCAACCCCTCCAGATGCTCCACTCCCTGGGAAGTCTAAGTGAGCTGTGTGGCTCTGCGTCTGTCTCCATCACCAGCTGGAGGCTGCTCAAGGCCGGCACTGGGCTGCACTCTCATCTTCCACCTGTGGTACAGTGCTCACCACCTGGGGGTACTTAACACTCAGTAAATTAATTACTGATAAGTAATTAATTAATTAATGATGCACTAATACCATAGTTCAAATTCTGCAGCATCTTGTTCCCAATCGTGTCAGTCAATGCTATAGTTTGGACCTTAAGTGTACCCCAAAGGTCCATGTGGCAAAGGCTCGGACCCCAGACAACACTTGAGAGGTGGTGGGAACTTTAAGAGGTGGGGCCTAGCGGGAGGTTTCTAGGTCATGGGAATTGTAGGACCCTGGTCTCTTCCTCTCTCTCACTTCCTGGCCATGAGGTGAACGGTTTTGCTCCACCAGGCACTGCCACCATGATGTGCCCCCATGGGCCCAAGCAACATGGCCAACAGATCATGGATTGAAACGTCTAAAACTTTGAGCCAAATAAATCTCTTTTTTTTGGGGGGGGCGGTACCGGGGATTGAACCCAGGGGCATTCTACCTCCGAGTTACACCCCCAGCCCTATTTTTTGTTCTTTATTTTGAAACAGGGTCTCACTAAGTTGCAGAGGGCCTCACTAAGTAGCTGAGGCTGGCCACGAACCCAGATCCTCAGGTTTCAGCCTCCCAAGTACTGGGATTACAAGCGTGCGCCACCACGCCCGGCTCTTTTTTCTTTATAAATTGATTATCTTGGTTATTTTTATAGTTATGGAAAGCAGATTAACACAGTTATATCCGGGCATGGTGGTGCATGCTTGTAATCCCAGTACTTGGGAGGCTGAGACAGGAGGATTGCAGGTTCAAAGCCAGCCTTGGCAACTTAGCGAGGATCTCAGCAACCTAGTGAGACCCTGTTTCCATATAAGAAATAAAATTGGGCTGGGGGTGTAGCTTGGAGATAGAATGCCTCTGGGCTCAATCCCCAGTGCAAAAAAAAAAATCTGTTACAAAATACTCAGTCTATACACATTCAAAATAAACATGTGCTAGGCTCCTTCATTTTGTCTCTGAAATATGGCAAACATGTTTCTATCTCAAGGTCTTTGCACTTTTTTTTCTTTCTACTTGAAATGCTTTCCCTCAGGGGCACACACCTGTAATCCCAGTACTTGGGAGGCTTGGAAAGGAGGTTTGCAAGGTTAAGGCTAGTCTCAGTAACTTAGCGATGCCCTCTGCAACCTAGCAAGACCCTATTTCAAAACAAAAAATAAAAAAAGGCTGAGGGTGTAGCTCAGAGGAAGAACATCCCTGGGTTCAATCCCTAGTACCACACAAACTTTTTTCAATAATTAAAAGGTCTGAGGGTGTGGCTCAGTGGTAGAATGCCTCTGGGTTCGATCCCCAGGACCACACTAAAAAGCTTTCCCTCTGGGTTTCCATATAGCTACCACCTTCCCCTTATGTAGGTCTCATCTTAAATGCTATCTTCAGAGAGAGGGCTCTCCTAACCACCCTATCCCATGCCCAGCCACATTATCCTACATTTTCTTATTTATAGCATATGATTATATAATCACCAAAAATTAACTTATTCGTGTGTTTTTTTAAAGAAAGCATGTAATGCAAACTACATAGTAGCATTCCCAGAACCTAGAATCACTCTAAACACATGATGAATATGCAATAAATAATTTGTTGACCGTCTGCCTAATACCTTTAATCATGAGGGGTTTTAAAAAATGACTACAAAACCCTGACAGGTTCATTGACAAGTTCAATTGGTAAAAGCAGATATTTGTTTTTTATTTTATTTATTTATTTATTTATTTATTTATTTATTTATTTATTTTGGTAGTGGGGATTGAACCCAGGGGCATTCTATCTCCGAGCTACACCCAGGCCTTTTTATTTTTAATTTTGAAACAGGGTCTCACTAAGTTGCTGAAGTCTCGCTGAGTTGCTGAGGCTGGCCGTGAAACTGCGATTCTCCTGTCTCAGCCTTCAAAGTACTGGGATTACAGGTGTGCACCACCATGCCTGCCAGCAGGTACTCTTACAGACCATTTTGGGATTTTTCTATGGCTGTGGTAGACAACTAGTAACACCTGCCTTTTTTTAGACTAAAGTTACCCTCTGGAGTTCTAGAACTTCACTGGCTATTTAATCATAAGTTACAGCTGACTGGGGCTGTTTTCTGAGTACAGTCCTGCTAGGCCAGGTGTGGTGGTGCAAGCCTGTTATCCCAGTACTTTGGAGACTGAGACAGAAGGATCGCAGGTTCAAGATCAGCTTCAGCAACACAGTGAGACTCTCGGCAACCTAGTGAGACCCTGTTTCCAAACAAAAAACATTTTAAAAAGGGCTGGGGGTGTAGCTTGGAGATAGAATGCCCCTGAGTTCAAGCCCTAGTTCCCCCCCCCACACACACACAAAAAGTCCTGCTAGTGTCTAGGTAGTACCAACTTCAGTGGGTTCCCTTGTCATAAACTTGGGTCAGATTCCTTCCAGGTGGGACTTTGGTTCAGCCCACCCATCTCCCCTAAATACGTCCACCTCTGCACCTGCTGCTGTCTGCTCCTCTACTGAAGGAGGCTGTGTACTAGGAGAGGGCATGACACTGCAGATAAGGGGAAGCACACTAGAGCTGAGAGTTAGAAAAATGAGGTGGCACAGGGGGCACCAAGGGTCAGTAGAGAGGGTAGGCCTAAGAAGTGGACTAAAGAAAAAATTTAAAAATGTAGAAATAGGCAAACCAGGCATGGTGGTACATACCCACTGTAATCCCAGTACTTGGGAGGCTGAGAAAGGAGGTTTGCAAGTTTGAGGCTAGCCTTAGCAACTTAGTGAGACCCTCAGCAACTTAGTGAGACCCTGTTTCAAAGTAAACAATGAAAAGGGTTGGGGTGTGGCTTGGAGGTAGAACGTCCCTGGGTTCAATCCCCAGTACCACAAAAATAAATAATAAATAACAAGCAAAATGGGTATGCCTCAGAAATAACGTGAGTCTACTTTGCTATTGAGTCCAGGGTCGGCTCTGCCTAGACTGGCCTGAAAGGCTGCAGTTCCTCTTACCTTGCAAGAAACCTGGTATGATGGTGGAGGAAGGCCAAGGGTGGGACACTTTGGTCCTGGGACGTGAGTCTCTTGCCTGGCAAGGAATATAGTAGAGCAGGGCATAGATTTCTCCTCGTCATTCTAGATCTCTGTAGCCCCGCGGAGATGTGCACAGTCTCCACCCCAGCCACACTGCCTGTCACCTGTCACTCTTCATCTGCTACAGGAAGCTGGGACTGTGGTATCAGGGCAGTCTGGCTGTGCATGCTAAGTAAGTGTGCTTTGGAAATGTCCCCGGCCACATCTAGCCACACAGGCAGGTGACTTCCAGCAGTGATCCTTCTGCTCTAGTGTGCAAAGGGGTTTGTTAAAAATGCCAATCCTCAGCCGGGCGTGGTGGCGCACGCTTGTAATCCCAGTACTTTGGGAGGCGGAGACCGGAGGATCCGGGTTCTCTGTCAGCCTCAGCTCTCTCACTCTCTCTCTCCCTCTCTCTCTCTCTCCTTAGTGAGGCCCTCCGCAACCTCGTGAGACCCGGTTTCAAAATAAAGTATAAAAAATAGGGCCGGGGGCTTAGCGCGGAGGTAGAACGCCCCTGCGTTCAATCCTCGGCACGGCAAAAAAAAAAAAAGCCAATCCTCCCTCAGGGGTTCTGAGTCAGTAAGTTTGATGCCAAGTCCAGGTATCTGCATATTCAATTAATACCACAGTGATTCTGATAAAGGGGGTTGTCAATCACTTTTTTTTGGCACTGGGGATTGAACCCAGGGGCATTCTACCTCCAAGCTACACCCCCAGCCCTATTTTATTTTTTGTTTTGAAACAGGGAGGGTCTCGCTAAATTGCTGAGACGGGCCTCGAACCTGTGATCCTCCTGTCTCAGCCTCCCAAGTACTGGGATTACAGGCGTGGGCCACCACACGTGGCTTGAAATAGTAGATAACACTCACTGTTCGCTTGGAGCTAGGCGTTGTGCTAATTCCTTTGTGTGCATTACCTTACTCACTCCATACCACAGCTCATGAGCTGTAGACACACAAACAGGCTGAGAGGTCAGCTCTAACTAGTACGTGGAGAATCCTGGACTTACAGACAAAGCTCTGTGGCTCAAAGCCACGGTCCCTTCAGGGTGCTAGGGGTATTTTTTAAATCTTTAAATTGTTGGTAGGATTCTCTAATACCTGGCTACTCAAAGTGTGGTCCATGGACTAGCAGCAGCAGTAGCAGCATCTTCCAAGAACGTGTTAGAAACGCAGGTTCTGGGCTAGGATTTAGCTCTGTGGTACAGCACTTCCCTAACGTGTGAGGCCCTGGGTTTGATCCCCAGCACAACGCACACGCATAGATTTTTGAGTCTCCACCCCAGGCGCTGTGAATCAGAATCTAGATTTTTAACAAGATACACAGGTGATGTCTATACACGTTAAAGTGGGGGGTAAGTTGTTTTGTTTGTTTTGGGGTGCTTGGGATCGAACCCAGGGCCTTGCATGAGCTAGGCAAGTGCTCTACCACTGAGCTACACCCATGGCCCCAAAAGCATTGTTTAAATATATTTTATTTATTCATTTGTACCCCATCTCATTTCAAAATACATTACCAGTGTGGTTTTCTGTTATATATATATATATATATATATATTATGGAAATACCTAAAATCTTGAATGTGATTCATCTTGGCTTATAAGGTTTAATTCATCCATTCAGCTAGGTTTAGCTGAGGTAATTTTATTATTTCTCACCCAGACTATAACAATTATCTCCTATTGGAGATATCTGCCTTCAATCTCTTCTGTGTTTTAATCCATTGCAAACAATTTTTTAAAAGCAGCAGAACACATTATTGAAACAAATTTTGGTAGAAGACCCACAATAATGAGATAAAAGTGCAGCTGCTCTGGTTTAAGTGTGTGGGGGCTGGGGCATCAGAGCCCTGTTTTCTTAGCTCTGCCCAGATTCCCCAAGACCCGCCCTTGGACCCCCAGGTGTCTGTGGAGCACGATCACCCTGCTTGCTCTACCTGTTCTCAATCATGGCATCCTGACTCTTTCATGATCGATTATGTGGTGTGTTATAAATAGTTGTAATTGGAGTATTAAAGTTTGTGATCAATTTGCTTTGAAATAACTTGGAGTAGATTCGAGTCCTGCTTTTCCGTATCCAGTATGCTCTCTTGAGGACTCCCCCTGATATTAGTTACACAGGAAAACATGGGTGTCTTGGTAGGAAGAGGTTGGGAGCTGGCTTTCATGTTGCTGCAAGAAAGAGCTTCCTTAAAACCATCGCCCTCTTGGCTTATGAACTCAGCCCTCCACAGTCCACACGATTAAGACCAAGCTGCTTAGCCCATTTGTCTCTCGTCATTCCTCTCCAGTCCCAGGACCCAGTGTCCTCAGACTTCCTGTGAGTCTCTGTCTTCGCAGGTGCTGTTCCCCGTCTAGAATCTTCCCTTGGCTTTCCTCTCCAGTCCCTCCTCCATTGCTCCACATGGTGCCTATTCTAATGTAGGTGCACTTTGGATAGGGTTAAGTGAATGGCGGGTGGGTGGATAAATGGAGTAGCCCGGCGCGGCGGTGCTGCACACCTATTATCCCAGTACTTGGGAGGCTGAGACAGGAGGACTGCAGGTTCAAGACCAGTCTCAGCAATCTAGCCAGATTCTTTTTCAAAATAAAAAATAAAAAAGGACTGGAGGTCTATCTCAGAGGTAGAATGCCTGTGGATTCAGGCCCTAGTAACACTCACACACACATGCGCGTGCGCACGCACACACACAATTGAATGGAGTGGAGGAGGGGGAGAGAGAGAAGAAAGAGAAAGGAGGTGTGGATTCCCGACCTCCTGGGCCCTGCTGCTTTTGCTCTGGGCTCCGGGACCCTCTTTGATACCCCCGTGTTGGTGGCCTGCTTTTACATTTGTCTGTGAGTTGCTTGAAGGCAGAGAACCTGTCTTCTTCATCTTTGCCTCCTCAGGGCCTGCAACACTGAGGACAACAGCTGTTTCTCCTTTTCTTAATGGAGCAAATCAAGGAATGCCGACTTCTGCTTTAGGGGTTTTAGATCCCTCTTTCTTTCCTTTGCTCAAGGCGACACTTGACATTATTCCCTTGAGAAAAAATAAAAGGCAAGGTGTTCCTCAGGGCCCTGACTTCCATCAAGGTTTTTCAAGTTCTAGTTTTTCCATCGGAACAAGGAAACAAGGATTATTTATGTCGACTGGGGCAGGGTTGTACTTTATCATCCAGATCAGATCCATTTGCATGAGACACACATTAGGAATCTCCTTCTTTGTGCCAAACCCAGCAGCCGCTCAGAGCCAGGCTTTTAAAAAAGTAATTCATTAGCTTGGAAATAGGAAGTGACAAGAGGTAATTGATCTATTTCAATTTGCCCTCCTAGGAGATAGCTTTTATTTCTTTGGCCCACCGCCCCTTTTGATTTAATGTTTGTGTTTTCCAGAGGGGGCAAAATTTTTTTTTTCTGATTCAATGGGGAGCAAGTTTTAGATGATTTAGACTGTTTTAAATGATCAATGCAGAGCTCTCAGCCTTAATCTCTACTTCTCCATTGTAATTCAATATAGAAATCAGGCTGCACCCAAGCCTCGGTCTTGCCTGAGCCCTCAGCCTTCTGCCCAACCTTCTTTATTCTCTGCTCTCCCTTCCCCCGCCAAGATTTTAATTTTGTTAAAATGTTTTTACTGCAGCTGTGACTCAAGCAGCTCAGCTAGCTGCGGAAACACAATGTCATTTAATATTCCAACCCGCAGCCCAGACAGCTTCACATGGGGTCACTCGGAGCAGAGCTGTTGAGGCTGCTTTATTTGACAATGATTGGCAACACCCTGCTGTTGAAAAAAAACCAGACAGCATAAAAAACAGCCAGTGTGCACCGGGCAGGAGTCCTGCTGTCAATACCAGACCACGGATGGGAGCCAACTGAATGGACTGAAGTGGATGGAGCAGAGTCATCGGGTGCTGATGTAACGTGAAAGCCACACGCTTGATGCCCTTTGTGCTGGTTGGTTAAGACACGGCCAGTCATTCATCCATGCAACCATTCATCCAGCTATGTTCAAAGGGGGCGACTTCAGGATGGGCACCTTGCAGAGGCAACACTTAGGACACAGGACAATACCGGCACAGTCCTGCTTCTAGAACAAACTGTGGCATGTTGGAGACAGTAGACATCAAAAACATGTACAGGTAGTCTGGAAAACCTAAGAAGGTAGTACCTAACACGATGGGGAGGAACTGAAGAATCGCATGGACAAAATGAGGTTTTTTTTTTTTTTTTTGCGGTACCAGGGATTGAACCCAGGGGCATTCTACCTCCGCGCTACACCCCCGGCCCTATTTTTTATACTTTATTTTGAAACCGGGTCTCACGAAGTTGCGGAGGGCCTCACGAAGGAGAGAGAGAGAGAGAGAGAGGGAGGGAGCTGAGGCTGGCCGCCAACCTGGATCCTCCAGTCTCCGCCTCCCAAAGTACTGGGATTACAAGCATGCACCACCACGCCCGGCCAAAATGAGGTTTAAAGTTGAAGGGATGAACTGGATTATTTTCAGATTTGAAAAAAGGAGTGGAAGCCAGTAGGGTGGTGTATGCTTATGATCCCAGTATCTGGGAGGCTGGGACAGAAGGATGCAGGTTCAAGGCGAGCCTCAGCAACTTAGTGAGACAGTTTTAAAATAAAAAATAAAATACCAGGTGTGGTAGCGCAAGTTTGTAATCCCGGTACTTGGGGGGCTGAGACAGGAGGATCTCAGGTTCGCGGCCAGCCTCAGCTACTTAGTGAGGCCCTTCGGGACTTAGTGAGACCCTGTTTCAAAATAAAGAATAAAAAATAGGGCTGGGGGTGTAGCTCGGAGGTAGAATGCCCCTGGGTTCGATCCCCAGTACTGCAAATAAAAAAAAAAAATTAAAAGGGCTGGAGGTGTAGCTTAGTGGTAGAATGCCTCTGGGTTCAATCCCCAGTACCCCCCCCACACACACACACATGCACGAACGCACGCAGGCAGGCACACATACTTGCACACAGGAATGGATGCATTTCCCACCAAGGGAATACAGACGGAAAGGCAGAGACCGCATGGCAGTGCCTCTGGTGAAGGTAGAGAGGAGGGTGGGGCTGGGTGGAGAGTGTGCATTCTGCTTCCTGTCACGTTTGTAGTGTCTAGGGTGGATGTGGGGGCTCTGATGAGATTTGGCGCTGGAAACAGACATTTGGGAATCAGTGGCTATAGTTCATAGCAAAAGCTAGGTGACGATGAAATCACCTAGGAATGTGCAGAGTGAGAAGGAAAAAGAGCCCATGACCGAATCCCAGGAACGGCCAGATGTAAGGATTTGGCTGAAGAAATGGGACGCAAGAGGGAGTCTGGAAAAGAGGGTGGGAGTACAGAGTACGAAAGAGACGCCGGGCTTGCTCCCTAGAGGCACCTGTTCTCACCTGCTTCCACAATTTTGCATCCTTCCTACGTGGCCGTCATCCAGGTGACTGCTAAATGATCATCTATGTTTGTGGGTTCAATCTGTCCTAAAAGTGAGAAAAGTAAAGCTAAAATTATGCAATTTGTTTAATCATGATACTCTCTCTTTTTCTCATTTTCACTATGATGTATCTAGGTATAGATTTATTTCTATTTACCCTTCTCAGAACTCATGCTTCCTGAATCTAGACCCATGTTTTTCTTTGAGTCTGAAAAATACTTACACATTACGTGTGTGTGTGTGTTTGTGTGTGTGTGTGTGTGTGTGTGTGTGTGGTACTGGGGATTGAAACCAGGGGCATTCTACCTCTGTGCTACACATCCAGTCCTATTATTTGTTTGTTTGTTTGTTTGTTTGTTTGTTTGTTTAGAAACAGGGTCTCACTAAGTTGCTGAGGTTGGCCTCAAACCTGCGATCCTCCTGTCTCAGGCTCCCAAGTACTGGGATTACTAGCATGTGCCACCACTCCCAGCTCACATTACATGTTCGAATATTACGTATGACACATTCTTTCCCCTTGGAAAGCCTGTTAAGATGTATGTGGAGGTCTTTCATTCTACCCTCCATGTCTACCATTCTACCCTCCATAATTTGTCATATTGTCACTTTCCTGATCTCTCTGTGTTGCTCTGTGGTGATTCCTCAAATCTGCTTTTCAGTTCATAAATTCTCTCCTTGCCTACGTCTAACCTACTATTTAACCTGTGACTGAAATTTTGGTTTCAATGATTTCATTTCGAAAGGTTTTATAGCTTTTTTTATATAGCTTTATTTTCCCCCAGTACTGAGGATTGGACCCAGGGACATTCTACCTCCGAGCTACAGCCCCAGCCCTATTTTTTATTCTTTATTTTGAAACAGGGTCTCACTAAGTCGCGGAGGGCATCACCAAGTAGCTGAGGCTGGCCGCGAACCTGCGATCCTCCTGTCTCAGCCTCTCAAGTACTGAGATTACAAGCGTGCACTGCCATACCCAGCTAAAGGTTTTATATCTTTAAAGAAATATTTGATCCGGGCATGGTGGTGCATACCTGTAATCCCAGTACTTGGGAGGCTGAAATAGGAGGATCGCAGTTTCAAAGCCAGCCTCAGCAACTTAGTGAGGCACTCAGCAACTAAGTGAGGCCCTGTTTCCAAATAAAAATAAAATCAGTCTGGGGATGTAACTCAGAGGTAGAATGCCCCCCAGGTTCAGTCTCCAGCAACACACACATACACACACACACACACACACACACACACACACCACACACACACTGTTTTTCAAATCAGTTTGCTCTTTTGGGAGCTATATTCTTTTACTTTGTTTCTGATTTTTTTCTTTTGTGTCTTTAATTATGTATTTATTTTTTATTTTGGTCTCTAGCCAAATCGTCTTATTTAGTAAGGCTCTTGGGCATCTAACCCACCTCTTTGTATGTCTGCTGTCATTTGCCCAAGGTGGCGTATCTTCTCGTGTTCGTAATTGTTTGTGGGGAGCTGCAAGGCCTGGGTTTAGGGTGAGTCTCTCCAGAGAGGCTCTGCTTCATTTCTGCCAGGCACTCTAGGGTTTTCTCATCCTGAGACCACAGGCTGTATCAATTTCTCAGTTTGGGAGCTCCTGAGCCACACTTGTAATATGAATAATAGCATTGTAAATTCTAATCTCTAAACCATATCAAGACAGGCCTATATGGTCATGTGCTGGGAAATATTTAACAAATAGATCTTGGAGAAAAAGCCCTGACTTGCAGCATTCGTCAGTTTCTGTGGCATAAATACGCACACAGTGCTTGCTGATTTCAAGCTGCCGACATGACGTTACTGAAAGAGGAGCTGGGAAGACGTGTGCTTCCAGCTCTTGCAAGCTTTTGCAAGCCAGCTACAGCACTATATGGGGCTTGTAATAGAAACTTCTCAGGAAAAGCACTTTTTTTTTCCTGACCCAGAAGCCTGGGCATCCAAATCTATTTTCTGTTGCTATAGCAAAACACTTGAGACTGCCTAGTTTATAAAGAACAGAAGCTTATTTGGCTCATGGTTCTGGAGGCTGAGAAGTCCAAGAGCATGACGCCAGCATCTGATGAGAGCCTTCCTGCTGCACCATCGCACTGTGGAGAGCATCGCCCATCACCGGGTCAGGAAGACAAGCGCACCAGCTCTGCTCTCCCTCCCTCTCTTTCTCCCGCTCCTTCTCTCTCTCTCTCTCTCTCTCTCTCTCTCTTTCTCTCTCTCTTTTATATTGGTACTGGGGCTTGGACCCAAGGCATTCTACCTCCGGGCTACACCTTCAGTACTTTTTTATTTTTTATTTTGAAACAGAGTCTCACTAAGTTGCTAGGAGTCTTGCTAAGTAGCTGAGGCTGGCCTTGAACCTGTGATTCTCCTGTCTCAGCCTCCCAAATACTGGGCTTACAGGTGTGGCCACCATGCCCAGCTTCTCTTCCTCTCTTTATAAAGCCACTAATGCCATCACAGGTGCCCTGCCCTCCAGACTTCATCTAATTCTAATTACTTCCCAAAGGCACTACCACTATCATATGAATTTGGGGATTTCCAACACAGGAACTTTGTGGGGACACATTCAAACCACAGCGCTGGGCCAAATGGAAATGAAAAACACAACAAAATAAAACTGTCATCGGGTGTGGTGGTGCACACCTGTAATCCCAGTACTTGGGAGGATGAGACAGGTTTGAGGTCAGCCTTAGAAACATAGCGAGACCCTGTTTCAATAAAATATTCAATAAAATAGGGATAGGGTATAGCTCGGAGGTAGAACACCCCTTGGTTCTAGTCTCAGTACAACCAACAAATAAACAAGACAAGAACTGTCATCTCTCTGCTAATGTGCAGTGTTTTCTTTTTTTTTTTTTCTAGTTCAATCTTTTACTTAAAGGCATAATTTTTTGAGTTCCGGATTTCCATGGGGATCAGTGCCAACTCTTCACCTGACACAAACTCAGGGCTCCACCTAATTTCACCTAATTTGGCCATTAAAGGGTAAGCCCTTCAGAAATAGAGGCCAGAGAACCACCTGCTGACCTCTGAATCTTAAGTTTCCTCTGGTTTCAACTCCTGGAGATTCCCATTATTCCACTGTGGACTATGCTAAAAGGATGTTTGCTATATTTCATGCAGCCTGGGTATTTTAGTAAAAGAATGGTTTTTGGTTTGCTGATTTGGCCATATTGCCAGAAATTAGATGGGGAACAACTGCCATAAACTTGTGTTTTGGTTCCAGTTCTTTCCTTCAGGCTTCAGAACTGTGGTTCATTAGATTCCCAAGTGGGACATCCCAAACACCTTACACTCCCCACAGCTGAAACCGGAGCCTCAAGCTTGTCACTGTGCCTTTGTTCTCGATTTCAGTTAACACAACCATTCAGCCAGTTTTCCAAATAAAGACCTGATTCTGCTTTGAGTCATCGCTCACCTCCACCACAACTATATCTCTCGGTTTCTACTCCTTCTTCTCTAGTGTAAGCTGAGCCTCAGCATATAAGCTTCCTAGCTTGACTCCCTGGCTGTCCTTTATTCCTGATCCTACTCACTTACCCGGAGCTTCTTGACCTGTCTTTGTGAGTCTTGAATATGCATATGTCACTCTTTTGCATAGAAAATTTAACGGACATTCTACTGTCAACAAAACCAAAGTCCAGGCTGTATACATGGGAATAAAGGTCCTAAATAACTTGCCCTCGTTGCCAATTTTTCCACGACTTGTTTCCTGCCCTTGCCACTCTGTATACACTCTCTGCTCTCCATGTGGAAGTGATGTAGTTTCGTGACTTTTCTCAAGCTGTTCTCCTTCCCTGGGATGTCTTTTACACGAAGTCTAGTACACACTGGTTAAAGACACTTAGACTCCACAGCTAGAACCCACCACTCCCATCTCTATTTGAGCCTGAATATATAAAGTTCACCACAGTGTGCCTGGCATTGCAGTTAGCTAGATATTTAGAGCAGCAAGCTCCTTGAAATAAAAACATACTTTACATGGGTTTTATGTTCTCCATCATTCCACTGCCTCTCTCATTCCACTTTCCACCAAAACTTTGGGAGATTAATACACAGTTGTTGCCGGGTGTGGTGGCGCACACTTGTAATCCCAGTACTTGGGAGGCTGAGACTGGAGGATCCAGGTTCGCAGCCAGCCTCAGCTACTTAGTGAGGCCCTCTGCAACTTAGTGAGACCCTGTTTCAAAATAAAGAATAAAAATAGGGCTGGGGGTGTAGCTGGGAGGTAGAACACTCCTGGGTTCAATCCCCAGTACCGCAAAAAAAAAAAAAAAAAAAATTGAAACACTAGGTTAAAGAACAGGTGAAGAGCCGGACGTGGTGGCACATGTCTGTGGTTCCAGCTACTAGGGAGGTGGGAGGATCACTTGAATTCACAAGTTGGAGACCAGCCTGAACAACATAGCAAGACCCTGTCTCAAAAAAAAAGTGAAGACAAGGATGGGACTAATCAAGGAAAGGAAGATTAGCAGAAAAAAAGAGAGCAAAATCAGTCTTCCTGTGTTAAACAAATGCTTGCTTTTACATTACTGAAGAGGTATATAGAATACTATGTGCATATATGAATGTATCACTAAATCCCACTATTATGTATAATTATAATGCACCAATAAAAATTAATTTGAAAAAGAAAATATGTCTAGAAAGCTGAGGGCTCCTCTGGTACAGATGTGGAGATAACAGGACAAGAAGGCCTGGGTTAAATCAGCTCTCTGCTGGAGCCTTGTTGGTAAGGACTAGGAAGTGTACAATTGAATCACATGATTCAAGAGCGGGATGGTGCTTTTATAAAGCTGACTTCTGTATGAGATCTGACATGTTATCAGAGCAAATGGGATAGGCTGGGGGAAGTCAGGGAGGACATGGGGAATAACAGAATCAAAAAATGTATCAGGAGATTTGGAAGCAACAGCCACACACAAGCCAACTTTGAGATACCAAGATAATCTCAACACAAGAACAAGATCAGTTATACGGCACAGAGAGTTAGGCAGAGCTACCTGTTCTCTCTGACTGCATTTAGTAGTACTAGGATTGTCCCTAGGGACAGGAAGCTAATCATGTTTAATGATAGATGAAGTCGTTAGCAATTCCTTATTTTGTGTAACGACATAACATAGCTCATTCTTCCCCTGATCTTGTGACTTTGGGGCTAAAATCCATGAATGTGGGTTACCCTGAAACAAACCAAATAATAGCCTTTTACTTCAGTGCTACTTGTAAAGTTACTGGATGTCTAATTCCCAATTGTTTACCACTCAGTGAAAATGGTCTCACTATTTAGAGACTCCTTGGGTTCCAACTTGAACTAGCATGGTTAAAAGGGGAAAATTTAATAGCCAGATGACCTGCACAGCGCGGAATGCTGTTGGAAAGGACGGGCTTAGCATGGCCTGCACTATCTTGACTCCCCGTGCTTGTCATGGCCTGAGCACCTGGAACAAAGATTCAGACAGGATTTCATACTACATGGCCCCCAAACGCAGCTACCCACTTCTGGTATTTATTCAGCTGTTCCCCCAATGGGGAAGGATGTCCCTGTGGCCTTTATGAGAAAAAGATCATTGTACTGTTATGGGAATTTGAAGGATTTTTTCGAGGGCAATCTTACCTATACGTGGATTTCTCCCCACAAGCTAACATTAAAGTCTAAGCCCTACGACTACCCTGAACTCTACAGGACGGGCTCAGGGTGGGTCTGGGGGCCATCTATTAACCAATCACTGACGACTCAGAGTCATTTGACTTCAGGTGAAGGGCTATTGGAAGTGTGATTCCCCCCAAAAGGGAGAGTCCATCTCCCAGGAAAATAAGGGGGACACTCTGGGAGCCAAACAATTGAGATCCACTCTGCTGGGCTGACTAGAGGGACCTGAGGTGTCCCCTGAAGATTTGAGTGTCTCTCACCATCCTCCTCCATTTTCATAATCTCGGAGTCCCTGTCCCTCCTCTGTTGCTTGCTGTGGCTCACTTCAAGACTTCCTAGTCCCCTTTAGAGCCATGGCCACTTGTGTTATTGTCCAATTTACATTCACTTCAGTCCCAAGCTAACAATATTTGTGTGTCTCGATGTTCATCGGGACATCCAGACATTCTGAGCAGGTTTTAACAAATGAAGGTTTTTTTTTTTTTTTTTGGTGTTGGGGATTGAACTCAGGGACATTCTACCTCTGAGCCACACCCCTAGCCCTAGTTTATTTTTATTTTGAAACAGGGTCTCATTAAGTTGCTGAGGCTGGCCCCAAACCTGCCCTCCTCCTGTCTCAGTCTCCCAAGCACTGAGATTACAGGTATGTGCCACCACACCCAGCTATCCGAGCAGGTTTTAACAAATGGAGTTCACTATGAGAATACAATACAGGGGTTTGCTGACTTAAGGCATTCAGACTTTCATGCCAGCTATATTAAAAGTAATATTGTGAATTAGTAAATGTTTTAAGTGTGGTATGCTTTTTGGACATGGGAAATAGCTCCTGCTTATATTTATCACTACCTAGTTTTTTTTGTTTGTTTGGTTGGTTGGTTGGTTTTTGACGGTACCGGGGATTGAACTCAGGGGCATTCTACCTCCTGGCTACACCCCCAGCCCTATTTTTTATTCTTTATTTTGAAACAGGATCTCACTAAGTTGCAGAGGGCTTCACTAAGTAGCTGAGGCTGGCCGCAAACCCAGATCCTCCAGTCTCAGCCTCCCAAGTACTGGGATTAAAAGTGTGCACCACCATGCCCGGCCACTAGCTAGTTATTAAAGTTATAATTAATGTTATTTGAAACTGACATTTATTCTATAAAATAGACTTAATTATAGACATCAAGTATAATCACCATACCATGTTGCCTTTAGATACAAACCAGCTAAGAGCAATATTCTAGTCAATTCTACCATTTGAGAGATCCCTATTTTAAAAAAGCCTTCCAGAGGGTGGGGTGTAGCTCAGTGCTAGAGCCCTAGCAGAGGTGAAGCCCTGTGTTCCATCCTCAGCAAACAAACATAACAGACCGCCTTCCAGCACCCTTTCAACAAAAGTGGCCAAACAGTCCAACTCATGCCACTTTGGTGAACTTAGAAAACCTATCTTACTACATAAAACCCAGTATATACTCAATATACTTGCTTATTTCAAACAGTTTCTTTGAAGGGATGGTGGTGGTATGGAGAGAGATAAAGAGAATATAGGAATGTAAAAATCATCCGTCATCCAATGTATTTTGATATATACTGGACCGATCATTTTTATCCTTTTTTTGTACTGGAAATTGAACACAGGGGTGCTCTACTTTTTTTTTTTTTTTTTTTTTTTTTTTTTGCGGTACCGGGGATTGAACCCAGGGGCATTCTACCTCCGCGCTATACCCCCGGCCCTATTTTTTTTATACTTTATTTTGAAACTGGGTCTCATGAAGTTGCGGAGGCCTCACTAAGTAGAGAGAGAGAGAGAGCGCGCGAGCAGAGGCTGGCCGCGAACCCGAATCCTCCGGTCTCCACCTCCCAAAGTACTGGGATTACAAGCATGTGACACCACGCCCGGCAGGGGTGCTCTACTTCTGAGCTACACCCCCAGCACCTGCAGAGGAAAGCAGAGCTGAGGGAAGGAGAGGGACAGAGTCCTCACTGTAACCCTGGGACCCAGTCACACACAGAGATTTGTCATTCCTAAGATTCAATATATTCCTGTTTGGGCTTTAATTAATTTGAGTCAGAGTTTCTGGCACTTCAGTGGAAATAATCCTAATTTTAAAAAATGCCAATCCGGGCATGGTGGCACATGCCTATAATCCCAGTACTTGGGAGGCTGAGACAGGAGGATCACAGGTTCAAGGACAAATTTAGCAATGCAGTGAGACTCTCAGCAACCTAGCAAGACTGTTGCAAACCAAAAATTAAAAAGAAAGGGCTGGGGGTGTAGCTCAGAGGTTGAACGCCCCTGGGTTCAATCCCCAGTACCACAAACACACACACACACAAAAGTCCAGAAGCTGAAATGTATTATGAACGCGCTCTCGTCCAGAACTTGTATCAAGTACCCACCACCACTGAAGGTGTCAGAGTGCCTCTTCTGGTCTTCCAGGACCAGGGTTACTATTTTGAGAATCTAGTCAATTCAACTTTTTAAAATTTTCTTTCTTTCTTCTTTTCTCTCTCTCTCTCTCTCTCTCTCTCTCTCTCTCTCTTTCTTTCTTTCTTTCTTCTTTCTTTTTTTTTTTTTTTGCAGTACCAGGGATTGAACACAGGGGCGTTCTACCTCTGCGCTATGCCCCTGGCCCTATTTTTTATACTTTATTTTGAAACCGGGTCTCATGAAGTTGCAGACGGCCTCACTAAGGAGAGAGAGAGAGACAGAGAGAGAGAGAGAGAGAGAGAGAGAGCTGAGGCTGGCCGTGAACCCGGATCCTCCGGTCTCCGCCTCCCAAAGTACTGGGATTACAAGCATGCGCCACCACACCTGGCTCCTTCTTTCTTTCTTTCTTTCTTTCTTTCTTTCTTTCTTTCTTTCTCTCTCTCTCTCTCTCTCTCTCTCTCTCTCTCTCTTTCTCCTTCCTTCCTTCCTTCCTTAATTCCTTCCTTAATTCCTTCCTTCCTTTTGTACTGGGGATTGACGTCAGAGGCATTCTACCTTCGAGCTACACCCCCAGCCTGATTTTATTTCTTATTCTGAAACAGGGTCTCACTAGGTTGATGCGAGTCTCACTACTTGCTGAGGCTGTCCTCTAACCTGCAATCCTCCTGTTCCAGTCTCCCAAGTACTGGGATTACAGGCGTGTGCCACCACGCCTGGCTAATTTTTTTATTTTCATATTTTGTGTTTATTTAGCTGCTAGTGACATAGAACCTTTTCTATTTAATAATAGAAGGCACTTTGTTGTAAATTACAGCCTGTGCCTTTTGCATAGTTTTTTTTCCCTTTCTTGGAGGAAGCAAAATAGTCCAAGCCAGTCCAGCCACATCATCACAGCTGGAGAATGAGCTTTGCTTCCTAATCCTGGAGTTTTCTCAATAGCGAGGAGATGAGGAAGAAGAGGGGAGGTGAAAGCGCCTACCCTCTTTACACTGACAACAGCCACATCAGCAGGAGTGACGACAGGTCTGCAGGTCCCTAGAAGCCCATGAGATTGATGCTGTAGCACAGTCCTGAGGATTTATGATGCCAGCCCATCCCTTTCTGTTTTCAGTCTTCACCCATTGCACAAATTGCCTCCCCACAGTCCTTCCCCAAGCCCAGAGAGGAGCTGGTTGGATGAGTTGGTCTGCCTGTGATTACTGCTTATTTAATTTGATTGTGGATTTAATATCCTTAACACAGAGGCATTCTGAGGCAAATGGGTTTGGTGCCTGTACAGTTGGGCTTCCGCTGGATCTTCTGCCGTTTGCACTCTTCGCTTATCTCATTCTGTGGTTTCAGGAATATAAAAGCATGCATTAGTCAGCTTTACGTCATTATAACAAAGTACCTGAGATGGCCAACTTACAAAGAGAAAAGGTTTGTTTTGGCTCACAGTTTTGTAGATTCCAGTTCATGATTGATGGACCCCGTTGCTTTTGGACCTGTCATGAGGCAGCACATCATGAAGGAGCACACAGTCGAGCAAAAACTGTACCTCATGACCAGGAAGCAAAAGAGCGAGGAGGGCACTAGGCCTGGCTCCATGATCCCTTTTGAGGGTACACTCTAATGACCTCAGATTTCCCACTGGGCTCTGCCTCTTAAATGTTCCATGACTTCCTAGTAGTTCCACCATGGCCAGGCACAGTGGTGCACACCTCTAATCCCAGGCACTTGGGAGGCTGAGGCAGGAGGATCACAAATTCGAGGCTAGCCTGGGCAGCTTAGTAAGACCTAGTTTCAAAATCAAATAAATAGGGCTGGGGATATAGCTCAGTGGTAGAGTGCTCATGCACAAGGCCCTGGGTCCAATCCCCAGTACTAACAACAACAACAACAACAACAATAATAAAGTAAGCAAAATAGTGCCACCTTGGGAAGTAAGCCTTTATTTAACAAATGGGCCTTTGGGGGACATTCAAAATCCAAATTGTACCAAGGCTCTGCAGTATTCCTCCTCATCTTGTCCATTTCTCCACCTGTGTGCTCTGGAGGTACTCAGCATTCGGGTACCATGTCTCATTGTATACCTGGATATATTTCCTTTACCTACAAAAGCCTAAATGAAAACTTAGAATATCTTTGGTCACAACTCCCTTCCTTCAAAGCTCTCTAGATGTTACTGTATTGTTTTCTGGTGTTTTGGAAAAGTGAAAGGATACATCATCTTTCTAAATGCTTGCAGAAGCTCTGCCCTTATGAAATTTATAGTTTAATGGAGAAGAAATAAGTTACTTGTGATTAAACGTGCGTGGAGCCAGGTGTGGTGGCATACGACTGTAATCCCAGTACTTGGGAGGGTGAGACAGGAGGAACACAGATTCGTGGTCAGCCTCAGCAATTTAGTGAGACCCTGTTTCAAAATACAAAATAAAATAGGGCTGGGAGTTTAGCTCTGAGGTAGAATGCCCCTGGGCTCAATCTCCAGTACCACACACACACACACAAAGAGTACAATATGGTGTAAATATAGTCTTTCCATATTCTTGGCCATTTTCCTGAGATTTGGGCAGGATTGCAAACACCTGGGCTCTGTCCATCACTAGGTGATGGAATTCATCCAGTCTCCTCTGCATCCGGGCAGGGGGCAGGGACCAGTTTCTGGGAAGCATTCACTCTATCTTGGCTCTATTCAAGAGTAACCCTGGCCCAAGACTGAGCTGTGATTTCAGCCTGGATGCTCCTGTGTTGACTTTCACAACTCAAGTGTGTGTGTGTGTGTGTG
>PVJS01028948.1:0-25144 GCA_004027185.1 Glis glis
ACCTCAAAAAAAAAAAAAGAAAATTTGTTTTACTTAATTGGAATTTTTTCCAGTCACAAAAGTAATATCTAGAGAGATTCTCCTGCTAGCCTGGCAAAGTAAGCTGCAGTGTTTGAGAGAGTCCATGAAAGGGCATATATCAAGGTACTGCAGGTGGCCTCTAGGAGCTGAGTGGCTCCACGGGGCAGTCACCAACAATGACCCGAGCTTGCAAGAAGCCCTCAAGCTCCAAAACGGCTCAGCACACACCGTGGCTGTAGAAGACCCAGCTCCTCTGTGCCCAGACTCCTGGCCCATGGAAACTACCAAAGATAAAAACAATGACAACAACAATAACAACAAAAACATGGAATACTGGTCCATGAAAACCAAAGTGAAAAGAGAACAGAAAAGTAAAGGTGCAAAAATTCTTTACCTCTTATCTGCTTAGGAGTCCACTCGTAAAGTTGTGTGAGTCTTAGACAAAGGCTTGTGTGTTTTGCTTTATTAGGGAGTGCAAACCACGGGACAGGAATGAGAACAAAGGAAATGAATCCCAAGCGGAGAGATTTCTCCCCCCCCCCATGCTCAACACTTCAATGGAAAGAATGCTCAAGCAAGAGAGGTCCTCTAAAGTCAGCAGCGTGTAGGAGGAGCAGATGTCCTATCCAAGAAGGAGGGATTTCTAATGCAGTGTCATTATCTAGCTGTGGGCAGTTTAGTGGTGTCCGTTGCTTGATATGTCAGGATCTAAAGAAAAAATAATATAAATTGTATCTTATGACACATCCAGCAAGGTTGAGATGATCTCAAGGGATCCATGAGGCATGTCTGATACTCAGTTCTTCTAGACACTCCAAATATTTTCAAGCAAGTACATTGCTTATATTAAAGACCTGAACTGATACTATGTATACTGCCCTACAACTTACTTTTGCACTTGATATTACTAAGATTTGGTGCCTTCTTTATCTGCATACAAATCTATCTCACTCTTAGAGGCTACATAGTAAAGAGTGAAATGTTAGGTTAAAAGATAATATTGGGGGTTATATTTTTTACCTTTTTTCTTTCTTGTTTCTTTCTTTGCTTTTTTTTCGAATTTAAGCCATTTAGAGAGAGGTCAAAAGAGGGTTTGATCATTTCACTGATGTCTAGAGAGGCTTAATGTCATTGAACTTTCAATGTTTATTCAACAGTTTTTCATTTAATTATTAAAAACAGGGTCAGCTATGGCAACAGATGTTTCTCATTTACCAATATTTTATTTGTTGTATTCCTAGGGAAAGAAAATCTAGTTTTTTTTTTAACCCAAAGGAGCAGGGTCATGATCACCCTTGTGAAGTTAAAACAATACAGCTTTAAAGCTTTCTTAGCAAGTGAGCAGCTATCATTCTATCAATGTCTTCTCAGCTCTGTGCTAGTGTGCTTCTGCTCACTAGTCCTATTCTTCCCTGTCCCTGGATGCTGATGGGCAGGAAAGAAGGAAGGGAAGGAAGAAGTTAGTTTTCTCCACCATAACTAGATTGGTTTAGTTTTATGAACAACCTGACTTCCTGAGAGTATAGACATTGTTTGAATGGCTATTGAACCTATCCCTGTGCTCCTATTTTGAGGGTCAGTTTGATTATCACAAGAAAACATCCTGGATTCATCAGATTCTTAACAAAACTTCCCAATGTACCTATTCTGGGCAAAGCTCCACTGGGGAAGTCTATAAAATAGCCCCGTGGTAACTTGACACAGCTGGAATTTTAACAAGGACAAGTTGGAAGTAAAGTAAAAGAAGAGGAGGATTTCCAGGTAGATAGCAAGACGGCCAAGAGATCAAAGCCCCTCTGGCCTCTCCCAGAGGATAACGACCTGACCAGGAGGTAGTGAACAGGGAGACAATTTGGCTTTTATTTTATGAACATTCCTAAGCAGTAAAATAAACCATGTGTCACTGAACATCTTTATTCCTTTTACCCTCACCAATGAAGAGAAAGAACTCAGCTAAAATGTTAAAATCTCAGCCTTCATGTGAGCATTGCAACTTTTTGTGTTTTTTTTTCAATGCACTAGTTATTTTCAAAAGGATTGTCACCACTGCATGTTAAGTGCTACAACTTTGAGGAAAGGAGTTTAACCAGAAGAGAAAAATCTAAACCATAAGTTTGGTGAAGCTGGGTAACTTTCCCTGACCATAAATCATTTCCTTGAGAGAATATTGAGGGGTAAAGGAAGGGTTACCTAGACCTTTGTCTTCTTGGTTCTTTTTGATATGTTTGTCTCCTTTTCACAGACAAGCTTTCAGAAATAAGATGTCTTATTATTTTGTAGGAGTGTGTTCCTATCTGAATGTTGGATTTGGCTTTGGCCTTGGCTAGCTGCTGTCTTTAGTCACAGAATTCTAAATGAAGAGCTATATAGGTATCATGACTGTCGGGTATATGCTGTAGATAAAAAGGCAAATGCTTGCCTTTATTATTCAGAATTATAGGAAAATGATTAATTTAATCAGAATAATGTAATAGAGAGCTGAACTATAATAGAACTATCAAAATAAACTGTTTTTATTTTATTATACAAATGTATTTTAAGATGTATTTGATGTCTATAGCCTAGGTGTTGTAAAAGGTATTTCAAATTGTTTTTATAAGATATTAAACAGCACAGAGAAATGGGCATTTTCTTGCTCTAAATAAAGTCCTATCTCTCAGAAATGAAATGAAACAAAACTATACCTGAATAAAAAAAGATATAAAAACTACAATTTCCAAATTTGCCAGTTATAGAAGAAAATATCCCATTTTTTCTGTTACTTGGGTTTCTTCATTTCTTCTAACACTGAATATATACATAAAAAAATATATATATACATATACACACACGATATATACATATACATACCATATATATGCATATACATGTATATGCATAGATAATGTGTGGTTACATGTATATCTATTATACATGTGCATATATACAAGTGTTGTATATATGTGTGAATGCATATATATACATATATGTGTGTATATATGTGAATAAAAGTGTGAGGGAATTAAAGTAAGAAGACCTGGGCTTAACTCCCTTGTAACATTATTTTAACAATATTCCAGTATTCCGGGTGCATCTCCTCTTGGTTTGCTTGATTTGCTCAGCTCCTCTGCCATAGAATAGTAAAACAGTTCTTTCACCTTGATCTTGGAGACCTATTGTGAGCATTAGGTAAGATGACATATAGTGGAACAGTGAAAAGGTTGGTGATGAAGTTATATTTTGGGGCCTGATTCCAGCTTCTCTACTTACTACAGGGTAGTGTGGACAAGTTACTTAACGTTTCTATGCCTTAGTTTCCTCTTCAGAGTAATGAGATAATAACAGCCATCCTTCATAAGATTATTGGAAGGATTTACTTATTTAACACCCATACACATTTAGGAGAATGCCCGGGACATAGTAAGAATTCAATAACTGTTATGTCCAATTTCACCACCATCACCATCATTATAATATCAATGCACCACTAAGTGCCTGGCATAAAGTAGATATACATTGGATACTGTGGAAAAACCCTGGGGCAATTTTACATTGGGTTTTTGTTTTAATGGATTATCTCTTTCTTATTCTTTGTCAGAAATAAATTATCTGTTATGGAGAAGGACAGGAATGTTACTTTCCTCTCCAGTGAAGTAATTCCAAGATCCTTCACATCCGGTTGTTTTGGCCATCTATTCTAAGTATAATCCAAACCAAGTTAACAGGTTAAAATGAATGTGAATTCACAACACTGTATCACTCAGATCAGTGGAGATTAAGGAAAAAATCTTTCTCAATGCTTCCTGCTTAGTTTTCATTGATTTCTCATTTTCTTAACTTATATGTAATCTTTACTTTCCAGATTTTTATTTTCTATTAAATTAAGTACATTACAAATTCTATTAAAAAGAACAGAAACAATCTGAAAAAGGGAAAGACTGCTGGCTGTGGAGTCCTAAAAACCTACTCTCATTTAGATTCAGACAAAACAAGCATCCCAGGACCTACTATGTACCTTTTGGTGAGTTAGGCAGCTTAATTTAAATTATCTCTTTTAGCCAGGTGTGATGGTGCACACCTATAATCCCAGTACTTGGGAGGCTGAGACAGGAGAATTGCAAGTTCGAAGCCAACCTCAGCAATTTAGGGAGGCTCTCAGCCACTTAGACCGTGTTTCAAAAATAAAATAGGGCTCAGAGATAGAACACCCCTGGGAGTCCCCTCTACCACAAAGTAAATAAATAAATAAAATGCTTGTCTTTTTTAAATGAGATAACATCCTACATATTGACAAGGAAGACAAGTGACTTTCCAAGGATCACTCATCCTGTATTAGCAGTTAAGACAGGAACTTAATCTCCTATGGTCAATTCCTATCTTCTATTCCACTTAACTAATTAATTCACTTCTAAAATGGAGACAAACATATCTGCCCTATGATGCTTTGGGATTGTTGTGAGAATTATTGTGATTATTAGTAACTGGTAATGGTAATCAACATAATAGAGAAAAGACAATATAGACTGCAAGCTACTAAAGACATATAAAGCAATAATTTGAAAACAGACTTGTAAAAGATGTTTTCTTTATTGAAAATTTGTGACTGTAAGTACTGAAAATAAGCTGGTACTTATTACTGGTAATTGAAGTTTAAAAAATTTTAATATGGCTATTGTGATTAAATCGGTATATTTTAACTATAAAATCTGTGAATACAAATTGATGTAGGAAGGGTTGTATTCTCTAGAAGCATACAATGTTCCTTGATTCATGTTCTATGGGGTCTTTCAGATGGTTTTTCTCTGCCTCTAAAGAATCAGCTTCTGTTTTGATAATTTTACTACAACCATACCGCAAGAGATTATAAGGAGAGGAGGAATTCATGATAATAGCTCTCTATAAAAGATGAGCCCATTTATCTTCCAAGTCATAATGAGCTAGTTTCAGGAAGGCCTTTGAACTTGCTTCTGGCAATTGGAGACACTAAGGAGCCGGATTTGAGACGAGTTTGAACTTCTGGCAAGTGGAGACATCAGCCCCAACAAATCATCAGGAAAGCGCAGGTCAGAAGTGCAGCAGCAGGAACATATTTCCATCGTATTCTAGAAAGATCAATCGAGCTGCATGGGCTATCATGTGTTTGCATATTTTAATCAATTTCCAAGGAGTCTTCATATCCAGGAATGGATAAAGATCATTCCAGTATTGCTCAGGGCAGAATTTTTCAAACTGCAAATGGCATGCCATTAGTTGTTATGAAAGTGAGTGAGTGGGTCTCAACCAGCATTTCGAAAGAAGAACATAAAATAGAATAAATGGGAAATAGGAGCAGGAAACCAAGTAGTTAGGATAAATATTGTTTGTGAAACTTCTGCTTCAAGTATGTGTTTTTGCTCAGTCCCACTGTAAAATGTCCTGCTTATGGTGAGCTGTGGTCAGGAAAGCAGAAAAGCATTCTGACATGTTTGGAAAAACATGGGAGACAAAGGGCTTTGGATCTGAAGTCTGACCCAGAGGAGCTGCAGAATTGTATTGCTTCTGGCCCATTCTTCTCCAAAGCAAGGATAACACATTAGAGAAACAGAGGTGAGATGGATTAATTACTGTGTCATTTGCGTTATGTAGACAAAGTCTAGTATCTATAAACTAATTTCTTCAATTTCTAAATGTGGCACCAAACTAACGTTTTGTCTTTTAAAAGGGCAGTGGCAGTTTGAAAATCAGAATAAGACATACGTAAGTCAACCTGTCATAATTCTCTTGCTTTTAGAAATTGCTGCAAGAGATTTACTATTTCAATGAAAATAGAGGCTTGCATTTTGCAGTTTAGAGATTACTTCAGCCTCCAGGAGAATTCCACAAGCGATCAACACTTGCCTTCGCCCTAATTACCTCATAAGATGAGAGCGCCACTTGACAGTCATGCCAGCTAATCATTTCAAACAATTTCACTTGAGGTGGAGGGAAATATGAAATATCGGCTTAAAGACAACCAATTTAACTTCACAGTCAACTTGTTCAGTTCACGTGAGTTCACTTTTCAATTTTTCTAAAGGCAATGGATGTTGGCTGTCTGATGACAACTTTCTATTGTATTTTGTAAAATACTCTGAAATATGCATAATTCAATTTGTATACAGTTGGCATGTGGCAATTTTAATTTTTTCTTCAAGCATGATTCAAAAGCCTCAAAAAAATTATTACTATTCTAGAGTAACACAGTCCAAAAAACTTACCAGGAGAATAGAAAAGCTCTTTATCTGCATTTTCCAGATGGTACCCACTAGTCACATGGCTTTGAGTACTTAAAAAATGTGATCGGTGTGACTAAGAAAATAAATTGTCATTTCATTTTAATTTATTTAATTTATATCTCATTTAAATAGAAATTTAAGTAGCTACATATAGCTAGGGCTAACAAATTGAATGGCAGGGTTCCAGAGTCTTTAAATTTCCATGCTAATCCTAAACAAATTAATCCTTCTTTCCTATTAATGTCCCACAGATGAAGTCACTTATTTATGATAGGGTGACTCTTGACTCCATCTTGCCACTCACTCAAGTCTTCCTGCTCACCAGCACACCTTAATGGTGTCGGACACATAGTGGGTCTTCAATAAATGTTGGCCATTATTGTTGTTACTGCTACTGTTACTCATACACAACCTACCTTTTCCCCTAAACTAATCCTTAAAACTTATGTTTATCAGGAGATTGGAAGGATTTGTTGTGATTAATTAAAACACTTAAGGCATTGTTTGGGATAATGTTTTTCAAACTGTAAACTGAAACCCCTCCATGTTTCATGAAAGCAGTTTAGAGGCATATGAGTGTAGTTATGTGAGTTCTGTTATTGTCATTAAAGTTATGGAACCAGCCTAGGTGTCCATCAATGGATGAATGGATAAAGAAAACAGGGTGTATATAGTGACAGTAGAGTTTTCTTCAGTCATAAAGAAGAATGAAACCATGTCATTTTCTGGAAAATGGATGGAACTGGAAAACATTATGTTAAGTGAAATAAGCCTGACACAGAAAGTCAAGGGTATACTTTTTCTCTAGTATGTAAAAGCTAGAGAGAAAAAAAGGAAAGAAAGCATGGAGGATCTTGTGAAAACAGAAGGGAGACAAGTAGAGTAGAGGAAGGGGACCAAGGGAGGGAGGAAGTGAGGGAAAGGGGAGGTAGTGGGAAATGAAATTGACCAAATTGTTACGTGCATGTACAGATATGTAACAATGAATCCCACTATTATGTATAGTTATAATGCACCAATAAAAAAATCTTTTAAAAAAAGCTTGTCTTGTTAAATATTTCCAAAGTAACATACAGTAGGTGGTAGGTGGATAAATTATTTTTAATTTACTTGAGTAAGTCCTTTCATCTATTTAGGCCTAAGTCTATTTAGTCATTAAATGAGGATTTGACTACATCGAGTGTCACAGATGTAATGCCTACAGGATCCTGATGATCATTTAACAAATGCAACAGTCTGAGCATAATACCATAAGATGTTGATATGACTTGAATGTATGTATTCCTCCAAAATTCATACTTGATTGTAGTAAAGTGATAATAGGAGAGGTAGGATCTTTCTGGAAGTGACCAAATCATGACCACTCTGTCCTCATGAATGGATTAATACACTTATTAAAGAGGCTTAAAAGAGCTTTCAGTCCTGTTTGCCCTTTCCATCCCTCTGCCATGAGAGGACACAGTGTTTGTCCGCTCCGGAGGACACAGCATCCAAGGCACCATTGTGGAATCAGAGGCCTTCACCAGACACCAAGCCCGTCAACACCTTAAGCTTGCACTCCCCAGCCTCCAAACTGTAAGACATAACTTTCTGTTGCTTGTTAATTACCCAGTCTCAGTATTTTGCACAGCAGTGCAAAGACAGATACAGAGAAGACTATGTCAAACTGGAATGTTCATGCCCCAACCTGAAACAATAAAATTCCACTTAACTCTAACCAGCTTAGGCCACATGCAAAATCAGACCCTATGTTTCTAAATGCTTTCGTTTTTCAAAATAAATGAAATATTTACACTTTATGAGTGATAAAATTAAATCCATGTCTTCCTTGAAAAAATATGTGAGGCCAGTAAATTTTAGGTCTTGGGTAAATTTCATTTCTTTTTTTAAAATACGCTTTTATTGGTACAATGTGATTGACTATACATTATAATGAGGTTAAGAGTGATAGAAACATACATCCAAACAGTACCTGGTGAATTCCCCTCCAGATCCCACCCAATCCTGATCTCTCCCTCTTCCTTTACCTATTATTGAGAGTGGTATTGATAACTTCATACATATACTTAGGTTTACTTGAACTGTTTCCTTCACAATAGCCAAATTATGGAACCAGCCTAGGTGTCCATCAACAGATGAATGGATGATGAACATGTGGTATATACACACAATGGAATTTTACTCAGCCATAACGAATATCCAAACTATGTCATTTTCAGGAAAATGGATGGAGCTAGAAAATATTACGGTGAGATCAGCCAGTCTCAAAACGTCAAGGATCATATGTTTTCTTTTATATGTGGAAGCTAGAGATAAATTGGGAAACAGGGATGACTTCAGGTAAATGAGAGAGACTAATAGAATAGGGGAAGGATGTTTGGAGAGGGAGGTGGGAATGGAAGAAGGAAGACTTGATGAAGGAAAAAGTACATTATATTTCAACAAAGCTATTAAAGTGTGGGCCGGGATCACCAGTTTACAATTTCTAGACTATTTAATCTTTAAGATTCTCTCTAGCTCTACTGCTCTGGCCCTCTGATACCTCTTCATGTGTCTTTCTTGGAAATTTTAACAGTTTCTATATGAGGAAGAAATTTACTTCAAAGAGATACTGTCACTAGTTCTAAACTACATTATGATGGGAGATTATAATGCACCAATAAAAGTATTTAAAAAAAAGAAATCCATATGACTAGGCAAAAAAGAAATACTCTGACTACTGGATAATCTTTAAAGGTTTTTAAAAGATACTTGCATATTCCAAAACACGCATTCTTTTGAAAATGCTGAAATACATGTTAATTTATATTTGTCTGGAAATAGATCATATTTCATGATCATGAACTATTCATAGATCATGAATAGTAGATAATTACAAAGCAGAACTTTAACCCATTTCTAAGAAGGTAAGTACGCAAATCAACTAAGATGGGGTTTTTAACCAATTCTTGAATAACCCCTTATTTTGGACTTCACATCAGTGCTCTGTATACATGTAATCACATCTGGAAGATAAAACAACACCTTTGAGATCTAATTAAACCAGCAATGGGAATATAGAAATAAAACCAAATTCAGAGTTAAAAGAATTTATTTTCATTTCAGTTCCACCTTTTTAGTTCCTTTCTTCCAATTCTAGTCCAACCAATTTACTGAAAAGTATATAATTCACAAAACAGATGAAACTTAGTCATCAATTTAAATACTGTTAAGTACTGGGTACCATTAAGTAATAACAGTACTGAGTAAAGATACTATTAAATACTGGGTAGAGCTGTAAAGAATTCAAGTTCTGACCAACACTTTTATGACTAAGCTTCTCTTATGGAACCTCGACTTGTTCATTTGGTTGAAACCTAAGTTAAATCCTGATTTTCTTTTCAGATGTCCTCTTCCCAGCTATTTTTCATTGTTATAACCATAAATGGACTTTTTCTAGTCTTTGGGAAGTTCTATGGAGTTGCCATTATTTTTCAGTCTGTAAAAGTGTGTGTGCGGAAGAGGGGGGGATATCTTGTTCAAAGACAGAGAAAGGGTTCAGTCTCTCAGTCTCGGAAACAGACTATTCTTTTCTTTTTCTTTTGGTACTAGGGATTGAACCTAGGAGTGCTCTACCTCCAAGCTATACCCTCAGCCCTTTTTACTTTTTATTTTGAAACAGGGTCTCACTAATTGGCTGAGGCTGGCCTTAAACTTGTGATCCTCTTGTCTCAGCCTCCCAAGTATTGGGATTATGGGTGTGTAACACTGTACCCGGCTGCAGATTTTTTTTTTTTTGTGGGTGGCACTGGGAATTGAACCCAGGGGGCATTCTACCTCTGAGTTACACCCAGCCCTATTTTATTTTTTATTATGAAACAGGGTCTCCCCAAGTTGCTTAGGGCATTGACAAGTTGCTGAGGCTGGCCTTGAACCTGCGTTCCTCCTGTGACAGCCTCACAAGTACTGGGATTACCAGCGTGCACCACCATGCCCAGCTCTCAAAATATGCTTAAATCTAAATAATATACTATGATTAAAACAGAAACAGAGCAAAATGAAATTCAAATGATCTGTTTATCTCTTTAATTTTATTCAACTAAATTATGTATTTAATTTTCAACCATATGCTTTGCAAGGTGTTTTTTTTTTTTTTTTTTTTTTTTTAGGTACCGGGGATTGAACTCAGAGGCGTTCACCTTCGCGCTACACCCCTGGCCCAATTTTTTATAATTTATTTTGAAACCGGGTCTCACGAAGTTGCGGAGAGCCTCACTAAGTAGAGAGAGAGAGAGAGCTGAGGCTGGCCGCGACCCGGATCCTCCAGTCTCCGCCTCCCAAAGTACTGGGATTACAAGCATGCGCCACCACACCCGGCTGCAAGGTGTTTTAATGAACACCATATGGACAAAAACATGACCCTTACATGCTCAAATATTTTCTTTTTTTCTCACTGGAAGTTCAAACCACACACATGCAAAGAAGCACATAACAGAGGATGAGGATGGAGGAGCTTCAGGAGACCAGGCAGAGCAGCCATCCTGTGGGCTAGACCTAGCAGGAGACATAAAGCTCTTCTTGCAGAGCCCACATGGCCAAATTCCTTAGAACAATAAAGAGGTGGCAGTGCGGACAGATAGAGAGATTTGCATAAGGCTGAAGGGCCCAGAACTGAAACTCAGGTTCTGGACTCCCTGCCCCATGCTCTGTATAAAGCATATGCAGAACATGTATAATGTTATTTAGTGTTTCCCTTGGCCACAGGTTATATTTGAGACCTGCAACTTATCATACTCACCTGGTTCACAGAATTAAATGCTTTGGAAAAATACTGCTCAGGAATATCAGCCACTTGATTTCAAAGGGAAGGGAAAAGTTCAAAAAGTGTACAACATGGTGACTATAATTAACAATGCATTGTATTCTTTTTTTTTTTTTTTGCGGTACCGGGGATGGAACGCAGGGGCGTTCTACCTCCTCGCTACACCCCTGGCCCTATTTTTCTATGCTTTATTTTTGAAACCGGGTCTCACGAAGTTGCAGAGGGCCTCACTAGGTAGAGTGAGAGAGAGAGAGAGAGAGCGAGAGAGAGGAGAGAGGGAGAGAGAGAGAGAGATAGATCGCACGTGCACGCATGCGCGCTGAGGTTGGCCACGAACCCGGATCCTACGGTCTCCGCCTCCCAAAGTACTGGGATTACAAGCGTGCGCCACCACGCCCGGCTCAATGCATTGTATTCTTAAAAATCGTAAGAACAGATTTAAATTGTTCTCACTACAAAAATGATAAGTATGTGAGGTAATACATATATTAATTAGCTAGATTTAGTCATTCCACAATATATGTATGTACATATATATATATATGCACACACAAACATAGACATATATACATGTATATAATCTAAAACATCATGTTGTACACAGCAAATACATACAATTTAATCTACCAATGTAAAAAAATAAATTCTCCACTCTCTCTCTTATAAATAGCATTAATTGATAGACATTAACTATTACTATACTGGGTGCAGGAGACAGAGCTGGATTCAAGACCCTGCCCCTGCCCTCAAGGAACTGACCCTTAAGGAGACAGAGAAGAAACACCATATGTTACTGAACACATGATACCTTGGATCAGAAAGTACAACATCAATTTAAACAACATTGAAAATGAAAAGAGGCTATCAAAAAACAGTGAGACAATACCTTAGCAAAAGGCATATTCTACACATGAATGACTAATACCAGCCTATTTTGTTTCTGAATTTTATTTCTTATATTGGCACACATGGCCATTTTTCTGTCTTCAGCTACAGCTCCTAGTGTGTGAGAATTTCTCTTCCACAAATCACTACAACAAAAATAGAACACAGCTTCATCCAATTGTGAGTCTCTTCCTTTCTGATTTCTTCCTTTTCCTATAGAGCAGTGCCTTTCAAACATTAATGGACATATGAAATTGGGATCTCTTTGAAGACAAAGATTGTAACTCAGGATGTCTGGGTTGGGGCAGAGATTCTGTATTTCTAGCAAGAACCCGGGTCATGATGGCACCACTGGTGTGTGGGTCACACTTTGAAGGATCAAAGCAGTTGCTGATTGCTTTGCAAAAAAAAAAAAATAGAGAATTGTGAGCTTTCCTCAAATGATGAATACATGCTTCAGTAAAATCAAATGACACCGCACTGCTCTACATAAACTATTTTTTGTTTCTTTGTTTCAATAATGATCTAGTACTCCTGAGGTCAATAGTAACTATAGGATAGCATCAATTTCAGTACATAACAGTGATGTACAAATGCACCTGTTGGAAATGATGAAATACAGTATTTAATATATCAAGCATTGAACTGTCCTAAGCACCAAGCACATGGAAGGGTGGCAGGTTATTAAATAATTACAACACAGACTAATACCACATCAGACCTGCACAAGGTTCTATGATAGCACATAGAGGGGACATCTAACCCAGTCTCCAACAGGGGGGTTGAGATATGGGGTGGAAAATGGCTTTGCTGCAGAAAAATAAATCCACAATAATCATTACCCACATATAACCCCAAGACTAACAACTTTAGAAATCTTATATCCAGGGTAATATTTTTCTCCTTTGTCTTTACTACTTGACCTAAGTCAAGGTCTGGAAGTGTACTTTTCAACAGGTGTTCTCACTTGTCCATAGGGGCAAAGCTCACATAATGCAGAGCGCTACATAAAAAATCACCAGGGCTCAGGAAACTAAGATGAGTTGGGACTTTATTCTGTAAAAATTATATACATGTCCTAAATTTGTCTTCCTGGAACAAAAGTCTGGCATAGGCAATTGGTGACTACAGTTACTGAAGTTTTTTGTTTCCTTCCTTCCTTCCTTCCTTCCTTCCTTCCTTCCTTCCTTCCTTCCTTTCTCTCTTCCATCTATGTTTTTAGTTGCTAATAAAATAATTGCTTAGTGGCCCCTGGAAATACCCTGCATTCTCCATCCCATCTTTTTCAAAGAAGCTGGTTTCTATTTCCTTTTTGAAATCTACCTGTAAGTTTCAAAACTAAAAACCCTGAAGTAGAATTGGATACAAAAACTGGGCAGTTACAAAAAACAAGGCATCATTGCTTTGAACCTATGAATTAAACAAATATATTCACGAAGTAAATAAAGGCAAGTCTACTTTCTGAAAAAAATATTCTCTTTTATAGATTTATAAATGTGTAGTTATGTGGATATGTATGTATGTAAATATGCCTATATATCACCTTAATTAACTGTTATTCAAGACTTTCACAATAACATTCCTTTCTCTTTTTTCTTTGGTGATACTGGAGATTTAACCCAGGGACATACTATCTCTGAGCTATACCCCCATTCCCTATTCCTTTTAATTTTTTGTTTTGTAACAGGGGCTCCCTAGGTTGCTGAGAATCTCACTAAGTTGCTGAGGCTGTCCTTGAACCTGTGATCCTCCTGTCTCAGCCTCCCAAGTACTGTGATTACAGGCATGCACCACCATGTTCGGCCCACAGTAGCACATTAAATATTACATTTTAAATTACCTCACACAGCCGGGAGTGGTGGCACATGCTTGTAATCCCAGTACTTTGGGAGGCAGAGACTGGAGGATCCGGGTTCGTGGCCAGCCTCAGCTCTCTCTCTCTCTCTCTCTCTCTCTCTCTCTCTCTCTCTACTTAGTGAGGCCCTCTGCAAATTCGTGAGACCCGGTTTCAAAATAAAGTATAAAAAATAGGGCCGGGGGTGTAGCACAGAGGTAGAACGCCCCTGGGTTCAATCCCCGGTACCGCAAAAAAAAAAATAAATAAATAAATTACCTCACACACATTTTAATAAAAGTTGATTACAGTTTTATAAAAATTATCTTAATTCACCGTATCTTTCCAACAAGAGCATGTGTAATTATTTTTACCTCTTAAAATGCTATCTGACATTAAAATTGTAGTATATGTATTAGCAGTCAAACTATATAAAATGTAAATCCTCAGAGGCCAAAAAGTGAAAAGAGATGAGTGTTCCCAATTTATTTTTGTTTCAAATAAGAACATTCAAATTTGAGCTTACTATGTACTTTAAAGAGATTATAGGAATACCTAAGATGTGATTCTTATAGGTTGTCTTAAACATGCTCATTAACAGCAAATACCATAACCATATATGTTTCCTTAATAAAAGAGAAGAATAATGAATAATGTAGCTAGCACTGTCACTTTCTGGTAAGAGGCGTCAGCTACCTGCTTTACTTCTCTGGGTAAGGATTACTCATTTCCTCTGACATCTTCAAATGTTCTCCTCGACCTCAGGTGACATAATCTGTTGCTGTGGTAACTTTTCAAACTGTATCAAAAGACTGCAGATCAAAAGGATTCCGTGCCAACTTTATTTTGACATGGCCTAGAGCTGCTATTCTGTCTTCCAACGCCCCTGTTTAGAAAGCATCAGATGTGAGGTTGCCAACCAGCAATCCATTAAAACATATTAAGCAATCGTTCATCTCCCTTAATGGTCCAGCTACAGATATTTGCTTCCTGCTGAGATCAGAAAGTCAGCTCGCTGTAGAAATTGTGAAATTATTTTGGATGGCAGAGTTCTTTGATTGTGTGCCCTATCTTTTCTTACACGTTAAATGAGGCAATAAGTACTAAAGACGTCTAGAAAATAGGAGATAAAGGAATAGAAAAAGCACAACTGACTATTTAGGCTGACCACATTCTTCTTTGTGAAGTTAAGTCTCATGAAAAATGTCTAATTTTAATTCTGAAAATAATCTCAGTATGAGTTTTCCTTCAAATGCACTACTGAATTACCATTACAAAGACATAGTTTTTGAGATGTTTTCCCATTTTCAGCAAAAAGGACTTGAAGGTAGTGTTGAAAGGGTTTTTTTTTCCTACTATTCTGCTAAATTTTCTTTCTGTGCTTTTATTTTTATTTAGAGTTTTATTAGTGCATTGCAAGTATAAATAAAAAGTATATCAAATTATATTATATCACTATTATTGTATTAATTTGTACATCATAGTGAGGTTCAATGTGATGCAAACATACATGCACACAGCTCTTGGTGTGTTTCCTTCTGCAGCTTAGCTCCTCCCTTCTCCCCCCATACATGTTAGTGAAATTGCTATTAATACCTTCATACATTGCCATAGTATTATTTGAACTGTTTCCTTCCTCAATCCTTCTTTTTCCCCTCCCCCAACCTTCCCCAAATCCCCTTCCATTATTCTATTGGTCTCTCTCCACATTTTTTTCCATATTATTTTAAGTCCTTTATGTTTTCTATTTTCTGTCTAGTTTCTGCGTATGAGAGAAAACATACAACCCTTGACTTACTGAGATTGTCTGATCTCAGCATAATATAGTCTCTAGTTCCATCCATTTTCCTGTAAATGACATGTTTTTGTTCTTCTTTATGGCTGAGTAGAATTCCATTGTGTATGTCTGTATAGCACATTTTTTTTTATCCACTCATCTGTTGATGGACACCTGGGTCAGTTCCATAATTAAGCTATTGTGAATTGTGCTGCTGTAAACATGAGTATATGTGTATTATTATAGTATTCTAACTTACTTCTTTTGTAAAAATACCAAGGAGTGGTACAGCTGGGTCATAATGTGGTTCTATTCCTAGTTTTTTAAGGAATTTCCATACTGATCTCCATAGTGGTTGTACTAATCTGCAATCCCACCAACAGTTGTTGTTATACACCAACAGTGTATAAGAGTTCTTATTTCCCCACATCCTCACCAGTTTGTATTCTTGATGATTGCCATTATAATTGTAGTTAGATGGAATCTCAGTGTAGTTTTGATTTGCATTTCCCTAATTGCTAATGATCTTGAACATTTTTCATTTATCGGCCATTGTATTTCTTCATTTGAGAAGTGTCTATTACAGTTCAATTGTCCATTTTTATTGGATTTTTTTAGTATTAAGTTTTTGTGTTCTTTATATATTCTAGATACAAGTCCTCTATCAGAGGTGTAACTGGTAAAGGTTTTCTCCCATTCTGTAAGCTCTCTTCTTTAGACCCTTGACTATTTCCTTTCTTTCTGTTCTTTTATTTTAGTTTATTCTTAAACTAAATTTAAGGTGAAAATAGGTCCAAATTCAAAGCATAAAAATACTAAGAATCATAATGTTAGCCTCAGGAAATAATGCCGGTGAAATTATCATGATCAAAATTTAAAATCATGAAATGGGTCATTCTAAAATAGCTGCTTTCTTTTATTTTTTCACTTTCTTCCAGATTTTTTTCTTGGACCAAACTCGTATTTTGGCTTAATAACTTTATCCATGGATAATATTTGAAATTAACTCTTTGGGTTATTCCTGAATGTCTTATTTCATGTCAGCATCCTCACAGCCCATGTGTGTGGCAGGCATTATGTTTTAATAGGGATAGAAAGAACAAATGAACACTTCCTCCAGGAGTTCACAATCTACCGGGGAAACAAATTTGTAGACAATTTCATCAGTTTGGAATTGTGGCAATAATTTACAGAGCTCCCAGGGGTTTCTGATAGCAGCACTTATCCTAGATTGGTCATACCAGCAAAAGTTCCAGGGAGATGGATCACTGGAAGGATGGAGGAAAAATAGGGTTCAGAAGGGCATCTCAGAATGGAGGGACAAGCATGTGCAAAGCTACCAAGTAGATAGATTAGATTGCTTCAAGAAACTAACAGCTCATTTTGTCAGGGTAGTTGATGATGACTGACAATTGGAAAGGTGTTGAAAAGTTCAGATACTGAAATATTAACCTGGAGAAAGAAGCAGGTTGAAGAGCATGAAGGATTTTAGATGAATGTTAGAAACATGTTATTAATGGAATTGAACTTTGCATAATTGGCACAAGTTCTTTTTTGTTTTTGTTTTTGTTTTGTTTTGTTTTTGTACCAGGGATTTTTTTTTGTTTTTTTTTTTGTTTTTTGTTTTGTTTTTGTACCAGGGTTCACCCAGGGGCATTCTACCTCTGAGCTACATCCCCAGACCTTTTTATTTTGAAACAGGGTCTCCCTAAGTTGCTAAGGGCCTTGCTAAGTTGCTGAGTTTGGCCTCAAACCTGTGATCCTTCTGTCTCAGCCTCCCAAGTACGGGGATTACAGGCTTGTGCCACCGCACCTAGCTTTATTTAGCACAAGCTCTAACAGTTCTAACAAATTATCTCATTAACAAATATATCTTGTCTGGATTCAATATTTTTAGAGCCTACAAAGATTTATGCCAGATTATTTTTATATTCCTATAAACACTAAGATATAACATCCCAATCCACATGGTTCAGATGAATCTAATGCTTTTCCACCCCCACCCAAAGTAAAAATGCTTACACTACAGTGGACAAACAACAGTAATGTCTGAGAAAGGAGATAAGTAAGAGGGTGCACAGAGGGTATAGATCCAAAAGAAACAAAATCAGTATCTCATAGAGATATGTGTCCTCCTAGGTTCATTGCAACATCATTCACAATAGCCAAAACATGCAAACAATGTAAGTGTCTGCAGAAGGATGAATAGATAAAAGTAAATTTATATGCAATAGAATAAAAGGATATTATTCACACATAAAAAAATAAAGGAAATTCTGCCCTTTGGGACAACAGGGATTAACCTTGAGGCCACTATGCTAAGTGAAAATGGTCAAAGACAAATACTGCATGATCTCATTTACATCTGAAATCTTAAAAAGTTGAAAGCCTAAAAACAAGAGGGTAGAATGATGGTTGCCAGGCGCTGGGGGCAAGGGAAGCAGGAAGATGTTCATCAATGGGTACAAAATTTCATTCCAAGATGCGTATGTTATGGTGATTAACATACAGCATGACTAGTTAACAATACTGTATTATATACATGATACTTTCTAATAAAAGTAGACATGATGGGTACCCCTGTAATCCCAGCTTCTTGGGAGGCTGAGGTAAGAAGATCAGAGTTCCAGGCTAGCCAACTAGGATCTAAGTTAGGATCTAAGTTCCAACTTAGATCCTGTCACAAAAAAAGAAAACAAAATTTGCCAAAAGAATAGATCTTAAATGTTCTCACTACACACAGTTGTACACATAAAAAGTAACTAGGTAAGGTAATTAGTATGTTAACTAGCTTCATTATGGTTTTCATTTCACAATGTACACATTTATTACATCATCACATTGTTCACCTTAAATTTATAAAATTTTACTTTTCAATTATACCTTAATAAAATTGGAAAAACAAACAAATGAGCACAAACCTGGTATGGAAAAAAAGAAACTTGCAGAGAAGACTGAAATCAGACATCAAAGGTGTTTTGGCTAAAGTTTAACTATCTTGGACAGGTAGGTTGTCTCATCTTCCTCCTCCTCCTCCTCCTCCTCTTCCTCCTCCTCCTCCTCCTCCTCCTCCTTTTTCTTCTTTTTCTTCTCCCTCTCTTGCTTTGAAGTAAATGAACATGTTAATCCAGTACTTCCTGATTGGCTCTTTAACCCTGTAAGTTTTTTGTTTTCTTTAACTACAAACACTATAAATTTCTCCTCTAGACGATGTTCCTATTAAAGATGGAAACTCCCAGCTCAGTCCATCCTTCTGCCCTGGCTGCTGCCTCAGGCTCTCATCATCTTTGTCAATACATGAACACAGAGAACAAACGGTGTGATGGTAAGAGGCCTGGGTTTTTCAGGCAAACTCCATGAGGGGATCACAAGCCTGGTTCTGCTGTCTATATTTTCTTAGAAAAATATTTATTTATATTGAACAGCTCTGTGACTCTTTATCCCTATGTATAAGTAATATATATATTACTTATACACAGTAATAAGTAATATATATATTATATATATATAAGTTGTATATATAAATAAGTAATATATATAAAAAAATATATATAAAATAATGTATGTTACTGTCAAATTGATGTCCATTGTGATGTGAGACTATAATGCACCAATAAAAGCACATAAAAATAAATAAAATATATGTTATATATAAATTAGTAATATATATAAAAAATATATATAATAAGTTATATATATACATATAAACAGTAATATGGATATTGGCTTCGGAAGACTGACCCAAATATTCAGTGGCCTGTTGTGTAACCTGTAAGAGAAATGGCCGGAGCAGCAGTAAACCCGTTGCGGCTAACTACAAAGGAGAGGTCAGAGCCTTGCAACAACCTTGACCCTGGTGTCCTTGGGCTACTGGGCCCACCCCAGATTCCCTATGCACAGTGTTCAACGTGAAAAGAAATAAGTGAAGACAAAAATAAAATCCGGTCTTGTTTTAAGCTAATTTTCTTAAGTTTTCTGTCATGTGCATGCAGCTAAACTTAACTCCTAACCAATAAAATGTCTAAACAATGTCAAAGTTCATCTCAAAGCCAACTCTCCATAATGTTGTCTCCAATTTATTCTTCAGTTGGTCAGAAGTTATTTCTCCTTCCTTTGAAATAGTCTATGACTTATTTTACAATTATGTCTAATTTGTAACTGAAACATTACTTATCCCTGGTGGGACTGATAAATGATTTCTACAATAGAACTGTGAACTACACAAGGGAAAGAACCAAGTCCTATTTGCCCATGAGGTCAGTAGTATGTAGTACTAGCACTTAGAGATATTTGTTGATTATCTGATTGTTGTAAATGCAAGATTTTTTAAAAGGAGGTCATTATTTTCTTCAATAAAAGGGTTTGCAGTTTGGAAAATGAATTGGCAAATTTAACATAATTTAATCTAACTAATAAATGTGAAGGGAAGACTTCTGAGGGTTTTGACTTAGTAGGCTGTTTCTAACTGTTATGTTTAAAAAAAATACATAGGCATTTAGTCATCTGCATTCTAAGAGTAAGGAATGTCTGAATCTGCTTTCTGTTTCCAAAAGCAGAACATGATATATAATTTTATCCCCAATTTCATCAAATAGATGAAGATACCTTTTAGTACAGGTAGATTGAGTGGCTCCTTCCTGTTTGATAAGTGGGCTCTTGTGTTCTTCAACCGTAAGAATTTTTATCAAAGCTCACTTTGAAGATGTATCTGGGGGACATGCATGAGTGTTTTTTATCTCTCACATTTCATTTTTATGCTATCGGCCTCACAGAGATTTTGTTGTCATGGAGTCAGGAGCCTTATCCAATAGGATGATAGAATTCTCAATTATTCTAGAATGCTGATGCTATATTTCTCAGAGGCTCTGACAGTGTATCCTTTTGTAAACAAGGATGAATTATTTCCCTCTAAGTAACAGTGGTAGATAGAAATAGCATTGTATAGAGCTGTAAGGGAGCTCAAGAAATAACCAGATCTATTCTATTCCCCCACAGTATGCCACATCAGACATTGGGGAATTGTAATTTACTCTCCTAGAATTGCCTGGACCTTGCAGGGAAGGGAAGGAAAGTAATGTGTTTGGGAAGGGGGTCAGGGGTTCTCACCAAAAACACTCAGAAGAGGAAAATTCCTGGAAGACTGCATGTTTGAAGACTCCAATAGGCCAGGCCTGGAAATGACCGGCCTGGCTCACCCTGATTGACATGGCCATGTCTACGTGTACAGGAGCCTGGGAAACGCTGCCCTATGTCTCCAATATCAAATGGAAATGGAAAAATTAACAGTTTCTGTCACATGGACTCTGTTTTCCCATGGGGCTAGCATCCATTCATTAATTCAATAAAGAATTGTAAAGTCTATCCTTTGATGCTTATAATCTAGTTAGGGAAGAAACATATTAATTACATATTCACAAACAATATATAATTATAAGCTAAGGTGAGTATATGAAGACAAAGCACAGAATGCTAGAAGAGTTTATAACAGGATGTCGGACTAAGAGTGTGGGCTCCAGTGAAGCATCGCCAACGGGGGGACTCTTGAGCTGTCATTGAAGGATGGATGCTCTCAAATTATCCCATCCTATAATTTGATATGAAACGGCTTTCGTCTGTAGAATTATATTTTTGGTTTATAATAAATATGTGATGATGACTTAATAAAATAGGTACA
The DNA here is from genome assembly GCA_004027185.1 of Glis glis. Taxonomy (NCBI): domain Eukaryota; kingdom Metazoa; phylum Chordata; class Mammalia; order Rodentia; family Gliridae; genus Glis; species Glis glis. The sequence continues at coordinate 21,226 of PVJS01028948.1, forward strand.
TATTCACATCTCTCATTACATGGGTCTCATCTTGGGTTTTCTAACAGGTAAATAGTATGTACTTGTACCTGGTACCCAGCCTCTTGTTTCAAACAACATCCATAACCAGAAATCTAACAAGTGGGTCTTAAGCTCTTTTGGACTGAGGGTTTGAAGTCAGGTTCCTCAAGTAATGAAAGCTACTGGAAAGAATCAGAAAGGAACAAAGAGGCACTGGGGACACTCATTAGCAGTAACATTCTGTAAAAAAAATATATAGAAAAAGCACTTGAATTTGAACATGATAGAATCTCTAGCCCACCTTCCCCATGCCCCTTTTCTCAGTTTTTGTTTCTCTGCTCCTGCACAAGCTACCTGAAACCATCTCTCCTTTTCCCTTTTCTCTGCTCTGGGATTCTTTCTTACCAGTGACTTCTTCTGACACTTGGCTATTGACACACCTTTCTTTTTGTGTGCCTCTTGGCTGTGGGTTATTTCAGTGCCTATGTCTGCTGATTCTTTTGCTACCACTGTCTATTTGGGGGTTTTTATTCATTGTCCCCCAAAGAGAAGAGGATTGGTAACATAAGTCATTGTTCTTTGGCCAGCCTGTAGGTGGCTACCTTAGGAGTATAAACAAATCTCTGATTAAATAACTTGTATGTAGCAAAGATGAAAAGTATGGCTGTAACTCTCAGTATAAAGCAGGAAGGATCATTTTCATTTCTGGCCAAATGGACTACACTTGTTTCCTGCCTAAAAGTTTTATTTTTTTAATCAGTCACAATATATAAAATAACAATGATCAGATATTGATCAATGATCAGTAAAGCACAGTGACTCCTGATAAAGGGAGCCAAATGAGGTGAGCCCCACTACCAACCCTGTTTAGTGTCTGGAGAAATTACTAGGCTTCCGCTAAGAGAGGGGTGTTCCAGGAAGAGCTCAGTGGTCTCTCTCAGTGGATCCATGGAGCTGGGAATCTGGGGGATTCAGAGCAGCTGAGCTGAGTTTGCAAGGAAGAGGACTGAAGAGAAGAGTTTCACAGAAAAAGTTTCCAGGTCCCCAGAGAGGGTTCCCCCTTTGTATTACTAAATACTGATTGAAGCATGCATGTGAATATTCTATTTGAGGACGAGAAAGAAATTTTTCAGAAGGATTGGAATGAACAGTCCCTGGACTCACACAGACTTGGGAAAAACCTGTGTTTACACCAACCAGAGTAGAAGTCTTCATATTTAATGGGACAGCAGGTAGAGTACTCTAAAGGAAATTGCCTCAGTAGTGGGGCAAAGTTAGCCCTAGACCAAGGGTCTAATCCTACCTGACAAACCTTAAGAATAAGGCATTAAAAATCAAACAGTTTCCCAATAACTGCCTCTCAGAACAAAGCTTAGGCATATTTAAATGAATACAAAGATATCTAGCACCAAATCAGGTAAAATTCTTATTGCCTGATATCCAGGTAAAAATTATCAGACATGCAAAAAAGTGGAAAACTACAACCCTTAATGAGGAGAATGTCAATAGAAACAAGCCAAGAAATAATATAGGCTATAGAATTAGCAAACATTTTAAAGTTATAACTGTATTCCATGTTTTCTAGTAGGTTGGTGAGGGTAGAGCATGTTAAGTAAAAATAAAGAAGATACAAAAAAAGACCCAAATTGGGCTTCTATAAGTAAAAACTACAATGTCTGACATGAAAAATAGAAACATTAATAGTAAATCAGTCGCTTGAAGATACAGGGGAAGAGACTATCCAGAATGAAATTCACAGAGGAAAAAAATTAACGGAGCATCCCTGGACTGTGGGATATAACACAGCAATCAAATATCTGTATAATATAATCCTTACAAAAGGAGGTGTAACAGGAAAATAAAAAGGAGGTGTGACAGAAAAATAATTGAGGAAATAATGGCCAAGACATTTCTAATTGTGATGAAGAATGAATTTAAAGTCATAGAGTCTAGAAGCTTACCAGACCCCATGTGCAAAAGATATTAGCGGACACTATACCAAATAATATCAGAATAAAATTGCATACAACCAGGAATAAAGAGAAAATCTGAAAAGGAGCCAGAGAAAAAAGGTTCATGACATGCAGAAAATAGAGGCAAAGATGATTGCAGAAAGAATGCAAATCAAAAGAAATTACAGGAAAAAAGCTGACAACTTAGACTTTTTCAGACGTGGAAAAGATTAAAGAATTAGTCACCAACAAACCTGAAGGAAGTCTGTCAGCCAGGAGAAAAACCAGAGAGAAGTATGAAGGAAAGATGAAACACGAAGGAAGAGTGCCAGAAACTCCTCACGTGTGGGTCAACATAAATGACTTCTTTTCCTACTTTAAAAATAACCTTAGGGATGGGGCTATAGCTCAGTGGTATAGTGCTTGCCTGGCATGCTCAAGGCCCTGTGTGCAATCCCCAGTATTGAAAAGAAAATAGCTTTAAAGGATATGTGACTATTTAAAGCTGAGAACAAGAACTCAAGTTCATGGAACATGCAGAGGCTTCCTTTCTCAAAAGGCTCAGACTGAGTAATCATTTTGGGCTTCATGTTCATTTGCAAATAGAGAAAATGAGAAGATTATCACCAGGAATCTATGCAACGTTACAAACCAAGCATAATCAAATGAGAACCTCACTGCACATCCTTTCTTCACCCTGCCCACCTGTACCTGCCTCTTCTGTGAGCCTTACTTCCACAGCTCCTTACCTTAGAGGGGAATGCATTCTATAACCATTTCAGGTCTCTCTTCCTAGATGTGTTCTTCACTCTAAAATAAATATTTTCCAATGAAAACACTATTTGTTGTACATCTAAATGTTAGTCTCTCCATTTTACTTTATTTAGTCTCTCTTACTTTTTCAGGTAGTTATAATTGTGTGAAAATGTTTTATTTATTTAATCATGCACTTTTTAAAAATGTTCATGGAATTAGGAACATTTTTGTCATATTCAACTTGTTCCTCTGGGGTCTAAAACAATGTGTACCCCAAAAAAGTGCTTGTGGGTAGAAGAAGAGGAGGGTGGGAGGGAGAGATGGAGAGAGGGAAGGAGAGAGTTAGTTCACAATATGATATAATAAGTAACTGGCAGTGTGTTTGAATTTTAAAATAGGTGTGTGTTTGAATCTTAAAATATTGGGCATGTTTGAATTTTAAAATAGAAGCTACATTTTAAAAATCTAGATCTATTAGAATTTGTGTGGATGGCTTATCAAAACTTGGTTCTTTTGCTCAGAATGTCAGAGATATGCCAGCTTCTAGGGATGGGAAACTTCCAAGAGAAGTTACCTCTTCCTAATAGTTCTCATTTTTCCCAACATTTCTGGTTAAGAGAATGTTTCCTAAGTGCATAAAGGTTAGCTCGCATGTGTTTTACTACTAAAACAGTTTGAAGGAAGACAACAACTGATTGAGTGGGCGTGGAGATCTTGGGTCCTTTACCAAGGTTGGAGCAAGAAGGGAGGGAGGCAGGAAGATAGGAAAGCATTGGAGTTTCTAGTTTCAGGAATAAGTATTAAAAGTTAAAACCCTAAGCTTCTTCCATCTCTTCAGAAGTCAACTTGGAGCCACAGCCATAAGGTCTTTGATAAAATTCAGGACATTTTAAATTCCCTAATATTTTCCTCCAGTTTGTCACTCCTAAGGATTTGCAATAAAGGTCTTATAATGCAAAGAGTCTGTTCTCAAATCTTGAAGGGGATCAGAGAAATTTGTCCCATTTTACTCTGAGGTGTTGGAGTGTGTAGAGAAACAAAGATAAAATTCTGAGAGCTCAGGGTGGAAGCAGCTGCCAGAGAAAAGGAGCGGTAAGACAGAACCCTTCTTTTTCTTTTCTTTTTCTCTCCTTTTTTCCTTCCTTCTTTCCTTCCTTCCTTCCTTCCTTCCTTCCTTCCTTCCTTCCTTCCTTCTTTTTTCTTTGTACTAA
>PVJS01028949.1:0-25145 GCA_004027185.1 Glis glis
AGAGGAGGAGGAGGAGGTAGAGGAGGAAGAGGAGGTAGAGGAGGAGGTAGAGGAGGAGGAGGAGGAGGGATTTGGAGGAAGGCTAGATGGCATCTCAGCTAAACAGAAGGAAAGGGCTGAGGGAAAGACGGCTGAGGACAGGAAGGTGTTTCTGAACAGAGGAGAGGATGGTGGCGTCTCCTTCCCCCACTTACTGGCCTTGTGATAGAGGAACTTCCCAGCGGTGCCTGTCTTCTCATAAGCCCCGGAGGTCTCCTCGCAGACTCCTCTCCTGGAAATGAAGGAACAAGAGGAAGGTGACTCCTGGTAGAGACCATGGGTACCAGGTCTCCACCTGATCTCTACCCCGGTCTCAGGTGGTAGAGACCATGGGTCCTGACACCCTCCCCTCCCGCCGGGCTCTTTCCAAAGGTCCTGATTTTCTTTTAAGTTGGAAATTAGCATTTCCAAACATCTCGTTTAATGCACACACTTTACATATGAGGAAACAGAGGGATGGAGAAAAAGGGAGGAGTCTACGCCATCTTCTTGGCAAAGCCAGCACTAAACCCGCTGTCGTTAATCAAATCCATACATCACGCTGACGCCTGGGGAGTCGGGCAGTGGATTAATATGATTCTTTCATGATCCCAAGTGTCTCCTGCCCGCTCTCCCATCTACACGATGGGGATGGTACAGCTCCTACCTCACATGGTTGCTGTGAAGCTCAAATGAGTAACATGTACAAAGAGGTTAGGGTCGGCGCCACGTGTGTAGTAGCTGTCATTGTTACCATGGTGACTATTCATCTGATGAGCATTTCTTGGGCAGCACACCTGTGCCAAGCACCGTGCTACATGCTAGGAATATGGAGGAGAGCAAGACGGACCTGACCTCTCCTGGGCTTACTGTTGTGTGGGCCAGACAGGCCGGCAGAGGCAGAGGCAACCCATGTAATCAGTGCCAGGGGTCGTGGGTGAGGATCAGGGTGCTCTGAACCTGCGGGTCGGGGAGGCCTTCCTGGAGGAAGCAGAGCCAGAGTCCTGAGAACTCATAGGAATTCGCCCAGGCAGGTGGGGAGAGGTGCTCCCAGTAGAAGGAACATCACATGCAAAGGCCCAGATGCGCACGAGGGCGAGTGGCGAGTGCTGGGAGAGGCCCAGGAGGCCGCATCCGAAGTTTCAATCTTATTCCCAAGGGCAATGGGGAGCCAGGGAAGGGTCTTAAGCTGTTGCGAGTTTTTGGAAGGTCTTTCTAGTTGCTGAGTGAAGAATGGACTAGACAGAAGGATTGAAATCAGAGGTGGAGCGAAGAGTAGAGAGGCTGCTGTAGACAACGAGGGAAGAGGGAAGACGGCTTGGACCAGGATGGCAGCAGTGGGAAGGGGAGAAGTGAACACGGGCGGGGTGGAGGAGAATGGGCCGGGCTTGGTGATGGACTGATGGCTGGTGGTGAAAGAGAGAGGAGTCTAGAACTGCCTGGTTCGTGGGTCGGGTCCCTGGGGGTAGCAGCGTCCTTCCTGAGCTTCGGGACACTCAAGGAAGAGGAGCAGCTCATAAGACAGGCAGTGATGGGGTCCTGGCCCCCGAGGTACAGTTGGCACAGTGAAGAGGGACCTTCCTGGAAGAGGGCGGTAGGGGCTGGGGCTCAGAGGCAAGGTCCTGGCTGTGAGTTCCCAGGACAAGATGGGGTGCTGTCCCCCTACTCACCGCCAGTGGGTGCTGGTCATGCTGATCTCCGCTTCCGAGGCCCCCTCTCCCAGCACCAGCGTGCTCACGCTCATCCTGTCCTTGATCCTCCTCAGCCACGGGCAGGTGGAGCCGATGGCCACGTTGAACCATTTCCCATAGATCTAGAAGGTAGCCACAGACCCGGAATCTGGGGTCACTCCCCTCCCTCCTTTCAGGGACCAGCCCTTTAAGAGGTGAGGTCTATGGCTGACAGCGTGGCTGATAGCGCCAGCATAGTGGGGAAGGAGGGGTGCAGAGGGAGCCTGCTCCGCAGAGGCCCTCCTCCACCAAGACGAGGCGGCTGTGCTGTTCACAGGGACGGGGTCGACCCTGCGCTCCGAGGTCACCAACACCACTCCCAAGAGCCAGAGTCCTGTCTTCACTCCTCCAATGACAGGGTGCCTGCCACCACGAGGTGGTGCATGGCTCCGTGCCAGGAGGTGTCCTGGCCAAACAACGGACCTGACAGGGCCGTGCAGCACAGGCCTGCTGGAAGAGCCCTTGTGATCTATGGAATGGGCCAGCTGTAGAACTGCACACACACACACACACACACACACACACACACTGCCATATCCCGCCCCCCGGAACCAGGGGCCCACGCCTCCTAATCCCACCAGCCCCCAGTCAACCTCTGCCCTGCTTCTCTTCTTCCCATAATCCCACACGCACGTCCCCAAAGCTCATGGGCACATGCCTGCCCTGGGCCAGCCTGGGTTTCCATCCACAGCAAGCGGTGTGAGGTGAGGACCCGGGATTGGCTAACATGGACGCTGCAGGGAGAGGCGAGTCCCTGAAGAATGAAGGGCCGGGAGGGGGTAGCCCTGGAGTCCATGCACAGCTGGGCACTGGGCAGGTTCTCGCGGGGGTGTGGGATCCTCTTGGAGCCCAGGAGGACAGGCCAGAGCCCGAGGACATTTGGCTCATGGAATTTCAGGTGGGACTCAAGTCCCACAAAATGAATGGCAGATAGATGAGTTGTAGCTTCAAAGACTCCCAGAGTCCCAAAGGGTCTGGGCAGGAAGGGCCCTTAGGGTCCGGCCACTGGAGATCCAGATGGGGAGACCGGGACTCCAGGACAGGCAGGACTTGCGCAGCGAGCCCCACCACCGCTGCCACCTCCGCCAGCAGGGCCAGCCTTACCCGGGCGACGTCAAAGTTCTCCTGCACTTGGATGTCATCGGGCAGGGTCGGCGCAGGGCTGGCGCTCACTGCCAGGCAGGCGGTCAGCAGCAGAAGCAGGGCCACGAGACGCTGCATGGCTCTGGTTCCGTCTCAGGTGTCTCAGGGCTCAATCTGGGGACGGAGGGGCCACCGTCTCCCTGCCAGGGCAACTGGGAACTGCAGCTAGGGAGGGGGCCCGAGGCTTGTGGGTGACCTTGCTGTTTGCTCTGCGTGGCCAGGACCAATCAGGGCCCCGAGGCCAGCTGCTATCGATTCTTGTCGCCTGGCCGGGGTCGATCCCTGTAGCCAAGGGGCCAGGGTGGCTGTCTCAGGAGAGACATGGCCCAACACGGTAGGCCTCAGCCCCCAGAGAGGCTCCCCAGCTGCCTTGGGGGGTCACAGACGATGGGGGAGACAGGCAGCGCCTGCCCTTCCTTCTGGGTCTTTCTCTGGACCTTGCGCCCTGAGCCAGCAGTTCCAGCCTGGGTGGGCTCGTTCCTCCCATGAGAAAACTGAGGCCCATGGGGAGGAGGAGGCTTGCCAGAGGCCGCAGGGGAATCGGTGGCAAAGCCGCCTAGGACTCAGGTACCTGCCTCTCAGGGTTCTTCCTCCGACCCCCCACTTCCCACAGCCTCACAAACAGTAATAGAAACGATGATGGTGGTGATACCACAGCCTTTCACTGAGCACCACAGGATTGACTTTAATCCCACACCACCTCGGGAAGTAGGTGCTATTTTCCCCCTTTACAGATGGAGGGCTTGAGTCTCCAAGAAGGGAAGTGACTGCCAAGGCCCCCAGCGGGGAGGCGGAGTTGCTGGGAAAGGCAGCTTTGGAAGTGGTGAAAAGCAAAGACACAGGGAGACGCAGGCGTGGTGGTGCACGCCTGTAATCCCAGTACTTGGGAGGCTGAGACAGGAGGATCAAGGACAGCCTCAGCCACATAGCAGGGCCCCATCAACTTAGTGAAGCCCTGTTTCAAAATAAGAAATAAAAAGGGTAGAGCTTGGAGGTAGAATGACCCTGGGTTCAATCCCCAGTATCCCTCAACCTTCCTCCCCCACAAAAAAACCAAGCAAGGATGCAGGAGCCAGACAGCCTTCTCTAGTACTCCTGCTGTGTGACCTTGGGCAAGTGGCTCTACCTCTCAGTGCTGTAGTTTCCTCATCCGTTAATGAGGATAACGGCAGTTCCTGGGTCCTAGCCTGGTGGCGAGGCCCGAGAGAGCTCACACTGGTAAAACACTAGCACAGTCCCTGGCTCGCAGGAGGAGCTGAACGCATTCGGGCTGGGTTGAATCGTGTTCCCTCCAAAATCCTGACCACCCAGAATTGCAGAGTGCAACCTTATTTGTAGATGTGATTAGTTAAGATAATGTTGGGCTGGATGATGGTGGGTCCTTAATCAATGACCAGTGTCTTTATAAGAGAACAGAGAGGGCGACTCAGGGGTGAGACACACAGGGAAGATGGCAACGTGAAGGGGAGGCAGAGGATGCTGTACTGTGGAGCCACCAAGGCTGCTGGCAGCCACCAGCAGCTGGAAGAGGGAGGGAGCCTTCATCCCAGGGCCCCCCAGGGAGCCAGGCTCCGCTCACACATTGGTCTGGGACATCTAGCCAGAGTCCTGTGACACGACACAGTTCTGTTGCTTTAAGCCACCGGGTCTGTGGTCCTCTGTTACAGCAGCCTAGCCAACAAATACAATAGTCACTAGATTTAAGATTTTAAGTGGGAATTTTTAGAAACCCAGATCTGTTGGTTTCCAAAGCTCACAGTGTTGCCCATGAGACCGGGGTCTCTCTCCGTGAAGTTCCCTTCTCCAGGGTTTAAAGTGGCGGTCCTTCAGTCTCCCCTGCTCCATGCCAGCTCCCTCCTCCAGCTGAATGACCCCTTCAGACAGGCGGCCCCAGGAACCAGACCCCCCGCTTAGGTGGGAAGTGGGGGATTCCTCGACATAGTCCATGCACACGTAAATGGCGTGTCATCAGATCCAGTTGATACACTCCTCTTTCACTGTTATCCAGAACGAGGGCGTGTCTATAAGGGAGCGTGCTTCCTTTGACCCGTAACAGATAGCCTGGCCAAAGATCCCATTTCTTTTTTGCTTTGGCTGCCAGGAAGCTCAGAGCCATAATGCATGTTTAAACATGGCAACTATCTTGGTTGAGCTTTCTGGGACAGTTATCTTCCCTTGCGTTCACACAGTTTCTCAGTCTTGTACGGGTTGGTTAATGGTGATAGCAGAACAGGCTGAAGTAAGCAGGCGTGCAGAGGACTGGAAGCCAGGGACCCTGACTTCTCATTCTTGCTTGGGATGGGGACAGATTTCCCCCTCTCAGGCCCTCTTTCCTAAGATGTAAACTGAAGATAACAGTGCCCATTTCGTCTGCTAAGAGGTCAAGAGACACACTGTTCGTGAGAGCACTATATTTTTTTCTTTTTTGTGGCACTGGGGATTGAACCCAGGGGCATTCTACCTCTGAGCTACATCCTCAGCCCTATTTTTTTATTCCTTATTTTGAAACAGGGTCTCACTAAGCTGCGGAGGGCCTCACTAAGTAGCTGAGGCTGGCCGTGAACCCGGATCCTCCCGTCTCAACCTCCCAAGTACTGGGATTACAAGCAATATGAACTGTCCCCTGCGTCCCGGGTGAGGACTCAGAGGTGTACCTGACCCTCACAGTGGTCTGCGTGATCAGGGATACCGACCCCATTGTCCAGACGGGAGGCCCAGCACACAGGGCTGCACAGCTGCAGTGCTGGCCGTCTGGACAGGGCTGTTTGTTCAGTGCGCAGCCTGCCCAGGGTGGGCAGAGGCCTGAGGACGGGTCCAGGATGTCCATCTCTCCTGCCTCTGGGGATGTTTGTGCTCCTGAGATGATTAACCAGAGCAAACAGAGAGGGGAAGGCTGCTCAGGCCACCCGGACTTTGAGCTGCTGCTTAAAAATTAACCCCAGGCAAGGGGGTGCAAGGCAGAGCCCCTCTCTGCTCTGGCTTCCTGGGGGTGAGGGGGATGAAAGCTCCCCAGGGCCCCTGCCCCCCTCAGGGGCCCATGGGTCCAAGAGTCCACAGGAGTTGACCAATTTCCGGAACCTCTGGGGGGGGGTTCCTTGTCCTACACAGAGGCCTCAGAGGTACCCAGTGCAGCAGGAAATAGGCCTCAATTTGGAGATGGACACTCAGGGGTCAGGGAGGGCGTGGGACTTGTCCAAGGTCGCCAGGCTTGACTGCGGAGCCCAGGCTTTTTCCCCATGAACTGTTCATTTGTTTACTTATTCTTTCACCAACTAGCACTCCAAGCTTGGTGCAGGGGGCAGGATGGGGAAGATGCAGGCCTCCTGGCCCTCACATCAGGGCTGAGCGGGGAAGTGAAATGTGGGGGGGGGAGCAGAGGCTGGGGGGACAGAAGAGCCTAGGGGTGAGGGGCAGGCATGGGGCACAGGGACCCACCACTGCAGAAGTCTTGGAGGAGGAAAATGGAGACAGAAATGCATTTGGAATGCAAACAATGAAAATTAAGAAAAATCCACAGGTCTGGAGTTTGGGGGACAGAGGGGAGTGGCCAGGAGAGCTGGGGGGTGGGGAGTGATGTAGTCGCTAGGCCCACGGGCTTGCTCCTCATACAGAGAGCACAGGGGACGCTGGCGGTTTCCAGAAGGGAGCAGCCGGTCAGGTTTGTAACCAGGGGAGCTCAGTAAGGAGGAGGCGGGGAAGGAGAGCTCCCGAAAGCGATTCCCTGGAGGATTTCCAGGAAGAAGGAAGGGCAGGGACGCTTGGGACCTGGGCACTGGACCAACGGGACTCTGAGGACATCCAGTAGCACTCAGACCAGTGGGTGTGGTCAAGGCCCAGGTCGCCTCTGCAGGCCGGGTCTCAGACACACGCAGCTTGCTCATCTCCTTGCCGGGCCTGTCTCCTCGAGGCACCGCGGCAAAGCTGGAGGTGGACAGTGCCCAGGACCCTGGAACAAGCCAGGCAAGAGGGGATGTCCTCACCACCCAGCCGTTTCTAGGCTCTCTTACCCCCGCCCTGTCCCAAGGAGCAAGGCCACCCAGAGGCTCCAGTCCCAGTCCTTGTGAGTGGCTGGTGGCTCTGGGGCTGTCCTTCCCGCGCTAACCTCAGCCGCTTCATTGAGACCTCCTCACTCCCCAACAGAAGTAAGAACTGGATGACGGACACCCGTGGAAATGCTCCACCAGTGTGCACGCCCGAGGGACCACATTGTCACAGGCGCTTAGCACCCTGCCTGAGCTTAGGACTCCACGCGCAGCTGGAATTGCACCGAGAAGGCGTGAGCATCCCACATCCACCAGGGGACAGCAGAGAGCTGCAGAAAGTCCTCCCAGGGTTTGTGCTCAGCGGCTTCTGTAAAAATGGGGCCCCAGGCCTGGAGCAAAGGTCTTGAGAAGAGGCAGAGCTGGAGCCCAGCCTCCCTTGCTCCAGCCTGCTTACCACCCAGAGGTGAGTGTAAGATGTTCAGCCTCTACCTTGCCCATCTCCACCCTGGCTAGAGAGCCTGAGATGGGTAGAGCCCCCTAAAAAAAAGCAGGTCCCTGGGGGATGCTGTGGGGGAACCAGAATTGGGAGCAGTTGCTATAGACCACGAAGGCTACTATAACCTGAATATTCACCTTATGAAGTTCTTACTATCTGCCACGCCATAAGCATGTCTTATTGAATTCTCTATTAAGGATCTTACTATACTAGTTGCCCTGTTTTGCAGATAGGGAAACTGAGACTGAGAGATCAGGTGATCAGGTGTTGAAGGTCATCCAGCCAGTGAAGAGCGATAAAACCCCCGATTTGTCTCCTTGACACCCAAGGCACTCTGCTGCCCTCCCTGACACTACCACATAATGAGACAGGAGGATCGCAGGTTCAAGGCCAGCATCAGCAACTTAGTGAGACCATCAGCAATTTAGCAAGACCCTGTTTCAAAATAAAAAGGGCTGGAGGTGTAGCTCGGAGATAGAATGTATCTGGAACACCTGGAGCTGAGGGCTCTCCCTTCACTGGGTTTTCCACAGCAGGAGTCAGGCTTATGCAGCCCTACTTCTCCCTCTCTCAGCCAAGAGTGTGCTTGGTGTCTGCCATACCGAGTCCAGACCCCCTCTTTTTCCTTGGGCCTAGTACTGTGCTGGGCACGTAATAGGTGCTCAGTAAGAAATGCTGATTGAGAACCAGAGAGAGAAGGGCCACCTGAGGAGAAGACGGCTGAGGGAGCCTGGGAGCTGGATGTCAACAGGCCCGAAGTGCTTCAACAGGGATCAGTGCGTGAGTGAGGTAAGGGACTAGTGACTGGGCTGCTCAAGGGCTCAGTCGCACAGCGAGGAGCCCTGGCTGGGCGGGGTTTGCCTGAGGTCATCGATTTGGGGTTTTTCGGAGCTGCACAGTTCAGCATCAGAACTTCAGACCCAGATGGCTTGGGATCCAGACACAGCTGCAACCCAGGGCCGCCTATCTGATGTTAACTACTTAACCTTTTTGAACTTGAGTCTTTTCCTCTGCTAAATGGGGCTAATCAGAGCTCATAGAATAGATGAGATTAAATGATTAGAAGCATGTTGTGCTCTTGCTCCTTGCAGACAGCATGGCTCAGTCGAGGGTGCCCCCGGTATTGTCATTTCAGGTTCCTGATTATAGGAGTGGGTGGCTTAGCCTGGAGAGGCAGCCCAGAAAGCCAAGTCCTTTGGAAGTTCGGAATGTCCTTGAGATCCAGCTGCCCTGGGAACAGAGCTTGTGGTCTGGGCTCCAGCTGTCTGTGCACCCAGAGGAAAGGGCTCCCAAAGGAACTCCTGAAGGCCCCGCCCGTGACCAGGAAGGAGGTGCCGCCGGCATGTTCCTGCTCCCTGCGGGCTGGTCTTATCCATGCACTGAAGCAGGACCTGCAGAGGCTGCCCTGACCCCTGGCTGGCTGAGTGGGCACCATTCAGCATCCTTGAAAGGATAAAATGACTCTTTCCTGAAACGGCAAGGCGAGCGGGGCCCCTGGGAAACCCTGCTGTTTTTTCTTCAGTAAAGACAAACAAATTTCTCCTAATCACTTGCCTTGGAAGGACACCGCGGCCTCTTCTCTGGCTCGCCCCCCAACTGGCCACCACTCTCCCTGGAAGAAAGTGGGTTAGAGGGGTCACCCTGCAGGAAAGGAGCTGGTCGAGCTGAAAACGAGTTCCTGGGTCTGTAATAGCAAGAGTCCAGACACTGACACAATTCCTCCCTGGCAAGCACAGGAATAGCAGTGTTTGTACTGACAGCATCCGACAGTACTAGTGAAACCGCTAGCATCTATTTAGCACCGACCATGTGCCACGCCCTGTTCCGCAGTCTCTAAGGATTTGCTTTGTCCTCAAGGCATCTCCTATAGGCAGTAAGATACTTTTAGGGTAAACCAGTTTTACCCCACTTTACAGAGGAGGAAACTGAGGTTCACAGAGCTCAATTACCTTGTCCAGGATCCCACAGTTGGTAAGGTGGGCAGATGGAGGCTGAGAAGGGGCAGAGCCCAAGGCTCCGCAGCCTGGAGACCACCAGATCCGCACCCCCCCAGGGCGCTGCACAGCAGACAGCGGCTGGACTTCAGGGCTCCGCTTCTAATTCTCTGGGCTCCAGCTCGGGCTGCACAGTCCTACTTCTTGGGAAGTTTGCACGTACCTCATTCCTTTGAATTGTCTTTGGGGTGGGGAAACTGTCTCTGTGGGGGGGGGAGGTACCTCTGCAGGATGTGGCCTTGCTGGAATGTGCCCGGGCTTTGGTGGAGGGACCTCTCTGTGCTCAGGGGGTCCTGAGTCCCAAGGAAACCACTCCCGTGGTCCCACTGGGTGGCTTGGGACGTGGTGGTTGAGAGCACTTGGACAGGAGCCAGCCCTTGGGTGCACATCCCACTTGGGCCACCTGCTGTCTGTGTGACCTTGGGCCAGTTCCTGAACCTCTTCTTGCCTTAATTTCCTCCCTGCAGAAAGGAAATAATAACAGGACGGCTTCATAGAGTTGTGAGAAATAAACGAGTTGCCCAGCAAGCGCTGTGAGCAGGGGCCGGCCAGATCAACCGGCTCACTGTTACGGTGCAGGAACCCGCTTTTCCTCATGTGGCTAGAAGCTCCTTGAGAACAGGCAGGGAGGGGCTCAGGGCCAGGCTCGTCAGAGGAGCCCGATCCTTAAGTAGGGACGGGGATCATGTGATGAATGGGGTGACGTGACCAGCGCTGGCGGTAGGTTCTTTGGGGAGACCCCCTGCCCAAGCTCTTCTTGCTGCTGGACAGGCTGGACATAGGCAAGGCCCGGGTCTTGTTGGGCTTTCACCGCAGGCCTGTGGCTGAGCAGGCTCAGAAGCCAGGTCTCTGACTCTCGTCCTGGTCTCTACCCGCCACACCAGCCTGTCTCCAAGCTCCGGTAGTGGCTCCTGACTCACAGCAAGACCACACCTACGTGCCCAACCTGGCCCTGCCGGGTTTGCTTAAAATGAAGGCAGGTGAGTCCTCGAAAGCGCAAGAGGATAGAAATGCAAAAAGCCATTTAAGACTACATAAAATATGCTGGGCGTGGTGGCGCACGCTTGTAATCCCAGTACTTTGGGAGGCGGAGACCAGAGGATCCGGGTTCGCGGCCAGCCTCAGCTCTCTGTCTCTCTCTCTCTACTTAGTGAGGCCCTCCGCAACTTCGTGAGACCCGGTTTCAAAATAAAGTATAAAAAATAGGGCCGGGGGTGTAGCGCGGAGGTAGAACGCCCCTGGGTTCAATCCCCGGTACCGCAAAAAAAAAAAAAAAAGTACATAAAATATCCAATCGGGGCTAGCTAGGTGCAGTGATGTAATCCCAGTACTTGGGAGGCTGGGACAGGAGAATTGCGGGTTCGAGGGCAGCCTCAGCAACTTAGAAAGACCTTGTTTCAAAAATAAAAAATAAAAAGGGCCGGGGAGGTAACTCAGAGGTAGAATGCCTTGGGCTCAATACCTAGTACTCCCCAAAAACTCCAATCAGGGGCTGAGGCAAACCATAAAGGGACTGAAATTGAATATGAATCTGGGGCCTATGTGTTATTAGGCAAAGAAAAGAAGGATCTCAGGCAAAACTGGGCACAGCAGGGACGGTGCGGGGAGGCTGGTGGCTGGAGGAGATGCTTGTGGCAGTGGGGTCTTCATGAACTCTCGCGTTGACTCCAACTCTAGCGTCTCCCTGGGGTAGGACCAGGGAGACCTCACAGCTTTACAAACGCAGGCCTGCACAGGTATGCTCTCCCTGAAGCCCGTACCAGCCTGCAGCAATGCTTTCTGCCACGCTCCCCACTCTCCACTGGCTAAAAGTTGGGGTCCCTAAAAGTCTAGACATCCAGATTGCTTGAGATTTGCCAGTGTTCTAGAAACTCACGAATGGCCCTCAGAAATCTGGGGAACATCCCCACCCCTTCCCACCCACAGCCAAAGACTCGAGAGACTCCCTTCCAACTTCTAGACAATGTTTTACAATTCCAGAGACAGTCTCTAAGGATTTAGAACTCTGGGAAATTCCTAGTGTTTCAGGATTTCCATGAGCTTTTCCCAATTCCAACGGTCCAAGGTATCAGACACTTCAAACTTTGAAGTCCGATGGTTCTTGAGAATTCCTGCCTCTGTTCCAGAGGGTCAGGGTACTGCCCCTGACGTCCAGCAACCTGCAGAAGGCCTGTGGCTTTGGGGTTCAAGACGTGCCTTCCTGAGCACTCAAGTTCTCAGGAAGGAGCCAGATGGACTTGAAGTCTGGATCAGGTGCCAGAGTCCTGTGGGACCTTCGGGCTCCGGGGTCCTAGGAAAGTGGCTGTCCTGGAGGGAGGGTGCTGACAGCAGCAGGCACATAACTCGGGAGATGGGCAGTGGAGGTCAGTCCTCTCCAATCCTGTGTCTGTCTTGGGGAAAGGAAGTGGGGCTTTTGCTGAGTGGATGAGCTGGCAGAAGGAACTGGAGAGTCCAGGCAGGCTCCAGGGGAACCGTCCAAACACCATGAGGATGAGCCCGCTGGCCAGCCCCCTGGGTGGTCCCCGAGCATGCTCCCCAGACTGGAGGGAAAACTCTCACACTGGGTGCCAGGGGCCTTCCCTGCCTGAGGCTGAGGACCTCCCAGCGCAAGATAAGGGTTCTGTGGGAGTGGGAGGAACCGGCAGGAGCCTGCAGAGCTGCAGTGGCATCAGCATGTTCAAAAAAGGGACTTGGTGGCCTTCATTGGGCTCCCCCTCCCCCTTCAGTTCTCTGCACTTTCACCTCCACAGATCTTCCTGAAACCCTGGGTTTAGAATTGTACCCTGCCCAGGCAGAGCTCACCCCTTTTTTATTTTGGGGAATACTAGGGATTGAATTTAGGGGCATTCTAGGTCTGAGCTTCACCCCCAGCCCTTTTTATATTTTTTATTTTGAAGCCAGGTCTTTCTACAAAATCGCTGAGGGCCTCACTGAGTTGCTGAGGCTGGCCTCAAACCTGCAATCCTCCTGTCTTGGCCTCCCAAGTACTGGGATCACAGGCATGCACCACCACACCCAGATCACCCCCTTTTGTCTTGCTGCATAGCACTTACCAGCACCTGACAAGTCTGTTTTCGCCCCAGTTCTCTGTGCTCCAGGAGGGTAAGGAGTCTTACGCTTTGTTCAGCGCGAGACCCCCGGGCAGCTTCTCAGTAGATACTTGTTGAATGATTTTGTTTTTTAGCCTCAACTGTCAATTCCTCATATGGTTGACCCCAAGTTGCTTTTGGCCGAATTCTCTGCAATAGGCAAAGCTTCATGGGGCATTCTTTCTAAATATCAGGGACTCTCATCCCCATGACAGTCTATAAAGGGACACTACTGTGCCCACTCTGGACTGGAGGTGACCTGGGCTCAGAGCAGGTAAGTCACAGGCCTGGGTCACTCGTGGGTAAGGGGTGATGCCAGGTGTGGAATGGATGTGGCTCCATCGGTGGATTCCACTGCGGCCTGCTCTGCCTGGCTGTACCCCGCCATCCGCCGGCCGGGCTTGTCCAGGGACCCTGACCTTCCGGGAACACCCGGGCCACTGCTGAACACCCCCAACATCCAGCCACAGGTCAAGCCTCTCAGTCCTGGCCCCTGGGAGCTCCAGTCTGGGCTGACCCTGTGCACCCAGCTTCAGGGATCTGCTCTTCAGAGACCTGGGACCAGGTGCCTCGCAGTTGGGAAGGCCCAGAGAGGGCCGGGAGCCTTTTCCAAGTCACACAGCACACTCATGAGTAGCCTCAAGGCACCCTGGTTTTATCCCTGGGTCCTCACTCCCCTAGGGTAAGGGGAATGCTTCGGAGACATTCCCAAGGCTACTCTGCAGAATGCTGGATAGGAGAGCGCCAAGTCTGCTGCCACAGAGCAAGCATGCCCCTTTACCATCCACCTGCCCCACGCTGGAGCCAAACCAGCTTCCCAACCACCTCCTTCAGCAAGCTGCTCACCATCTTATCTTCCCACACCCGCCCAGTGCCGTGCCTACCCGTGGTACACAGTAGTCGCTCAATTAAAACTTGTCTAATCGGGAGGATTACAGGTTCGCAGCCAGCCTCAGCAACTTAGTGAGGCACTCTGCAACTTAGTGAGACCCTGTTTCAAACTGAAAAATAAGCTGGGCATGACGGCGCACACTTGAAATCCCAGTACTTGGTAGGCTGAGACAGGAGGATCGCAAGTTCATGGCCAGCCTCAGCTACTTAGTGAGACCCTCCGCAACTTAGTGAGACCCTGTTTCAAAATAAAGAATAAAAAATAGGGCTGGAGGTGTGGCTCAGAGGTAGAATGCCCCTGGGTTCAATCCCCAGTACCACAAAAAACAAACAAAACTTTCTAATGCTCTAATGCATAAAAGGAGGTGGGAGCCCAGGACACTCCAGATCAGAAGGGGACACACACCTGTGCCAAGAGTCCTTGCTCCTCCTCAGTCTCCCCCAAGGGTTCCTCCCTGCTCAATTCCCCCATGGGAAGTGACTGACGCCCCAAAGGACAGGACCAACCAGGCGTGGAGCAGATGCCTCTCTTTATTCACGTGTCTCATTACCTGCTGCCCGTTTCTCTGGACAGTCTTACTTCTCGTGGACTGTCTCCCACTGTCCCCCACCCCGGTCCCCGGAGGTGTCCCCTCTCCAGCCCAGATGCAGGGCGAGCAGCCACCGCCACTGCCATTCACAGGGGAGACCGAAGCTCGGGACGCAGAGCCAGCCCGGGCACGCGGCCGTCTCCTGGGTTCCGCTCCACCTTCAGCGGGGATGAAGGACTTGGCCTGGGCTCCGAGCACCCTCGCTGGGGGGCGGCTGGCTCTGGCCACGTCGCAGGGAGCTGCCGATCTGGTGTCTGAGGGCCTCCAGCCTCTGGGCGAGGTTCGGGAGCCCGGCCCCACCTGAGGAACAGCAGGACCGGAGGCCTGGCCTCCTTGGGCCTCCCCACTAGGCCCAACTCTGGAGGAGCTGCAGATAGCACCCCCACCCTCCCACCCCACCCCACACCCCCAGGCCCCAGCAGATGTCTGCAGGGGGCCCTGAGAAGACAGCTCTAAGGATGGGATTTAGGGAGCTCCGAGGAGTCACCTCTCAACCCCCACCCCACTCAGGGACAGGAGCCGGAGCGCCAGGGCCCCTCCCTCTCTCCCTTTGTCACCTTTCAGCACTGGTGGTGTGTTTGGAGCCCCCACGTTGGGCAGCGGGGGTGCAGAGGGCACCACCTCCTCCCCGGTCAGCACCTCTGCCAGGACTGGGGTCTGCGTCCAGTCGCTGAGGCCCCTGGGCCAGGGTGGGTGGGAGTAGGTTGAACATCTGCGTCCCCAGGCCTCCTCCATCCCTCCCGAATGCCCCAGGGTTAGGCCCACCTCTCTCTTGGGCACTTGGCAGAGCCAGGGCTGCACAGGGGTGCCCAGGCCGGGGGCCGGGCAGACAGGGGCATGCCACCTGGGGCCTCAGGGTCCGGCACCTGCAGAGAAGACCAGAACCCACACCTGGTGACCTCAGCCCTGCCTCTCTGCGTGCCACTTTCCTGGACATGCCCGCCACACAGATTCCAGGAATGTGGGGCCAGCATAACGGGACAGTGTCTTGCTGGCCATCCTCTAAGGGCTGCAGGGGGTTCTTGCCAGTCCTAAGACTAGCAACCCCCAGCACCGTATTTCTCTCTCTCTCCTCCCTTCTTCCCTTCCCTTTTTGTGGTACTGGGGATTGAACCCTGAGGCATCCCACCTCTGAGCTATACCCCTAGCCCTTTTTTATTTTCAAACAGTGTCTCGCTAAGGTTGCTGAGAGTCTTGCTACATTGCTAAGCTGATCCTCCTGTCTTAGCCTCCCGAGTACCAGGATTACAGGCGTGTGCCACCTAGCCCAGTGATGTCTGGTCTATTTCCGAATTCTCAGCACCCAGCACAAGGCTGGCCCAAAGCAAGGAGCCCCGGGGGAGCTCCTAAGGCTGGGACTGAGTGCGTGAGCAAGTAAACCCACTGAAGGGCCGATGTGTGTGTGAATGAGTGAGCGGTGAGTGTGGACCTGCAAGAAGGCAGGACAGGGAGGTGATGGGCACAGACATTCCAAACCCCAGGCGGGGTTGCCCCAGCCAGCCCGTGGCCCCACGACGCAGCCCGGAACCCTGAGATCCCTGGTCCGAGATGCCTGGATCACCGATCACTGGATAGATGTCTCCAGTCCTCCCGGCCTCCCCCTGGCCTCCGCTACCTGCGGCAGGTGGCGTTCCCTCTGTGGGCAGGACCAGTGGGCCAGCGGCGCTCGGCACAGAGGACAGAGGTGGCAGCAGGGACAGGAGCAGAGGGGTGGTGGTGCCTGCAAGAGGGCACGTCAGAGGCTCTGTGACACCCCAGCGAGTCGCCCTTCCAGGTTGGGTGGGGGGACTCACGTGACAGGGGGCAGCTGGCGCCATCAGGCAGGGACACGGTGGGGCTGGGGCCATGCCCAGTGGGTGAAGGGAGCAGCCAGAGAGGAGGCGCCTGGAAGGAACAGCGGGCTGTGTGCCTGAGGCCCCAGCACACCCCAGGCTGGCCCCGTGTCCCCCTTTCCACGAAGACTCCTGGCGCATGTCCGGGGTGCCGGGCCCTGTTTGTTCATTCCCTCTAGCCCTTAGCCCTGAGACGCGGGCAAACTATGATCCCCACTTTACAGAAGAGGAGCTCCAGGCTGTGAGAGCTCAAAAGACTGGCTCAGGGTGACCCACCAGGAGGGGGCAGAGCGAGAGACTGAACCCAGAGGTCTGGACCCAGAGGTCGGCCCTTATGCCCGCGTCACTAAGCCCCCCTCCCCGCCCCATCCCAAGGCGAGCCTTCACCTCTGCAGCTCCTGGACCTGCTGGGCCAGGGCACGCTGCTCCTCCCGGGCCAGGTCCCAGCTGTTCTGCAGCTCGCTCCTTTCTTTCCTGGGGAGGGTGGCCCAGAAGGTGATGGGCAGGGCCACTGGGTATCTGCTAGCCCCCCTCGCAGCAACCCAGGAGGTGGGGGCAGAGAGGCAGGGAGCGGGAGAGGCGGCCCATGCAGCCTGCAGGGAGGGGTGGGGTCTTACCTGAGCCTCTCATTCTCCAGCATGAACTCCTGCAGCATTCCATAGAGGTTCCGCTGGGCCCAGGCCACCCGGGCCTCTCGGAGCCCTGGGCCTGTGGGGAAGTGGGAGGTGGCTGAATCCACAGGGGCCCCAGACCCTATCCACGTCCCACCTCCACCTCCGGGCAGCTCATACCTTTGGGGTCCCTTTGGTCCAGCTGGAACCTCAAGCGACGGTTCTCCTCCCGGAGCTGCAGCATCTCAGTCTCCAAACGTTGGGGCTGCTTTGCCACCGGGGACTGCAGAGAGAGAGGCCCAGAGCCGCCCTTCATGGTTGTACAACTGTGCACTGCGCAAGGGCTTTCGGGTGTGGGAAGAGAGTGGGGCCTGAAATCCGGCCCACGCTTCACTTGCCAGCCTTGCCTCCTGCCACAAGGCTGCATCCTTCTGGAGGGGGCGCCCGGTACCAACCCAGTCATCCTAGAGGGTCCCAACTGGAGCTGGACGCAGCTAGAAGTCCAACCCCAACTCAGTTCTGTCCAAACCTTGGCCCAGATTCGGATTCCAAAAATGACTCCATATGAGACCCCAACTCTACTCAGACTTAACCCTTATACCAACAGATCCTGGCTGGACCCTGAACCATGTCCCACCTCAGATTCCAAGCCCAGACCTGCCCACAGCCTTGGCTGAAATCCTGACCCCATCCTGCCAGCCACGACACTGTCTGCAGGGTTCCAGCCCTCATCCCAACTCCGGCCCAGCCCCACACTTCAACCGAGAGGCAACGCAGGCTCCGACCGCTGCCTGAGGGCGGGAGACCATCTCCGAGCCTGTCCCTCTGCTATCACCCTCCGTTCACCTTGGGCGCCTGTGGCCGTGTGGTGACCCGCTGAGCTCGGCTCGCATACCGCAGGGTGCTGAGGGTCTCAGGGAGGCACTGGGCTGAGGGGGACACGCAGGCCACCTGGGGAGGACTCCCCTGAGTCCTCCTCTCCAGGAGCCCCCTCCTCAGACTCAGCCCTCCTGCCAGCCCCCTCGGGTACCATGAGGGTGACCCCGCGGCCCCCCAGCGAGTCCGCCAGCAGCTTGGTGAGCTTGCTGTCCCGGAAAGGGATGTGGCTCTGCTTCCGCTGTGGGTCGAGCAGCAGGGAGATGCAGTGACCTGGGTGGGGAGAGTAAGGCCCAGAAAGGTTACGCCACTTGCCTAAAGCCACCCAGCTGCGAGGCTGCAGAACTGGGAGCTCCGTCCAGGGCCAGAAGACTCTAAAACTCCATCTTTCCACAGTCCTCACTGCTCACTCACACTGGAGCTCCCTGTGGGCACAGATGGCCCAGTCCCCCGATCCCCAGTGCCCAGCAGAGGGCTGGTACTCGGCAGGGACCCAGGAACCTTCTAGCCAACAAGTGAATGAAATGGAGTTTCTTGAACAGCTCCCACGCATGCCCAGAGGAGTGCCGAGGCCCAGGCCCTTAAGATGCAGGTCCCGGGACCTGGGGAGGAGAGACAGGTCCAGATGCCTCCCTTAGTGGGCCTGGGTCTTCCCAACTGAATGTCTCTGAGGAGTCACATCCACAGCTGGTGCCTGTGCCTCCCGAGTTACAATGTCACTTTCAAGACCCTTGGAGTTTACAGACTGATACAGTCCTAAGTGTGGAGGTGTCAGCCGCAGAGCTGGGGCTCTTGGTGGCAGCTCTCACCTACACATGACAATTCCTCTGGTCCCCACCCGGGGCTGCTCTGGGGCAGGCACAGGGGAAGGTCTCACCCAGGGCCAGCAGGCTGCGGTTGATGCTGTTGGCCTCTAGCATCAGCTCCCCGCGGGAGCCTGTGGCCGCCACCTTCTCGCTGCCTGCCAGGTCCACAAAGCAGAGCTTCCCGCCAACAGGGGGCTCCCCGGGCTCCATCGGAGGCACCTGCTGGGGCTGAGGACCAGAGCTTGATGGGGACTTGGAAGGGATGGTTCCCCTCAAAGTCACAAGGTCACAGGCCAAGTGTTTCCACTACTGCCCCCTATCCTGCACAAGTACAAGTTGGTTTCCACACACCGAGAGGTGGACCCTGGCTGGGTGGCCCTGGGCCAGCTCTGCCCCCAGCTGGGCACTCACAGTTGGACGGCCAATGTAGAGCGTGAGCAGGGCGTGACTTCGGCTGGAGGCCTGGTTCAGGGTGTGGGCTGAGCTCCTCCGACGGCCGAGACCTGGAGGGGGACCTCAGGAGCTGCACTTGGTAGGAAGAGTGGTCATGGCCGGTGAAGACAGGGGAGCGGAGGCCCGGGGCAGAGGGGCCGGCACACAGAGGCAGAGGCAGGAGGGTGGTGCTGGCTGGGGTGCTGGGATGTTGGGTCTGGCTCTAGCACAGACAGGTGTCAGGGGGTGGGGAGAACAGAGCAGGGGATGACATATATACATGTCCTTTTGCTCTGAAGGAGGGAGAGGAGGGATGCTCAAGAAATCTTGGAAGAATGAAAGAATGAGGCTGGGAGGGCTTTATAGGTGAGGCTAATAGGTACAACCTTTACCCTCTGGGCACAGGAAGGGTGGAGGGTCTGGAGCCAAAAGGGCAGGGACAGCCTGGAGGTGGCAAGGAAGAGGCCCTGGGCTGGGGAAAGGCATTTGGAAGGTGCGTTCTCAGGCCTTGGGGCCTGTGGGGGCAGCCCCGGACCATGTGTGAGTTGTCAGTTTGCTGGTCCTTCCCCACCAGAGTCATTTCTAAAGGCCCCACTCCTGCCAGGCCCCCAGTCCACACTCTGAGGGTCCGGGCATGGGCATCTGTACCCCAGGGCCCTGCAGGGGCACGCACCCATCTGCAGAAGCCCCATCAGGGCCTCCAGGCTGCTGAACTCCACCACCCGCAGCTGCTCCACATAGAAGCCCCGGGTCTTGTTCCAGCGAACAGGGAGTGGCCGGGGAGACCCCAGGCTCAGCAAGTCCCGAACCTGGGAGGGGAGGGAAGGGGTTGCCTGGAGTCCATGTTCCATCCACCCCAGCCCTCCCTGACCACAGTCCCCACCTCCCCCGTGCTTCACCCTGGCTCCCTGGAAAGGGACAGCCCCAGTTCCTCGCGCGGGGGGGGGGGGTCTTTCTAGTTGTCCATCCCCTTACCTGCTCATTGTAGATCTCCAGGTAGGAGGCGCGGAGGGTGACAGCGGCACCCAGGTGCTGCACACGGTCTAACAGCCAGGCGAAGGTCCTCTGCATGATGCCAGCCAGGCTGGGGGGTACCGGCACCCCTTCCCCCTGGGGGCAAAACCAGCTGAACCCAGGGCTGGCTCACAGCAGCACACCAGTAACTACCCTCTTTGCAGGGCACGTACTCTGCACCAGGACCCGAGCCAAGCTGTCATGTAATATCTCATTTAATTATCACAGTCCATACTATCATTTCCAGTTGTGTGCACGTATGTGAGTGTGTGTGTGTGTGTGTGTGTGTGTGTGTACACGCACGCATGTGTGTGTGGTACTGGGGATTGCATCCAGGGGCATTATACATCTGAGCTACACCCCCAGCCCTATTTTATTTTTTATTTGGAAGCTGGGTCTCACTAAATTACTGCGCTGGCCTCTAACCTGTGATCCTCCCATCTCAGCCTCCCAAGAACTGGGATTACAGGTGAAGGAAATGAGAGCTAGTAAGTAAATGGGCCAAAACTCAAACCCAATTGCTCCAGATTGAGCAAATCCCTTCCCTTGGTCCTCAAGTTTCCTTGTCTGCATATAAATGGGGTGGGGCTGCATCGTCCAGGCCCGTGCTCTCTGGGAGTCTGCTAGCTTGCAGCTCCCGGGACTTCAGCCCACCAGCCCCGGCCGCGGGGGCTCAGCTGGCGCTCTGCCCACCTGGGGCGGTGGTCCGGTCAGGGTGTAGGTCTTCCCGGAGCCCGTCTGGCCGAAGGTGAAGACGGTGCAGGAGAAGCTGCGGGCGGCAGGGCGCGGCTGAGGCGTGCGGCTCTGCAGCTGCACAGGCCCCCGCGCAGCCCCGGCTCACTCACCCGCGCAGAGCCAGCTCGCCCAGGCGCCGCACGCCGCACGCCCGGAACACGTCCTCCTGCGTGCGCGCCCCGTCCAGCACGGCGCCGAAGCGGAACGCCACGTCGGGGCCCCCGCCCGGGGGGCTCACCTGCGGAGGGGAGGGCGGGGCTCTGGGCGTGGGCGGGGCGCTCTGCAGGGAAGGGGCGCTCTGAGAGGAGGAACCAGGGCAAAGATGCTTGGGTGTCCTCTAGAGTGTTTTTTGGGGGGCTGGGGGTGAGGAGAGGTTCCTCACCTGCAGAGTCCGGGTCCCTGAGCAGTGTAGTGCACTCTGCTCCCCTCGACGAAGCTCAGCTGCGCTCATGGGACGCACCCTAGAATCCAACGGGAGGGCAGACGGTCCCATCCTGATGTCTCCATGGGTCCCATCCTCGCCTGGGTGCCTCCTAGCCAACCTATACCCACCTGAGCACCACTTGGATGGGCGTTTCTAGCCCCTCTGGCCCTTGCTCCAGGCTCCGCGCCGGGTCTCTGTAGCAATAACGTGGGTTATGGACCCTGCGCCCAGCCACTGTCCACTGGGCGCGGCTTTCAGGGTCCCTGGGCCATCTCAAAGCCTTGCTTACCCGTCGGGAGACCCGCGTTCCTCCATGTCCGGCTCTGCACAGGGCGTTGGCTCCGCCCTAGTGGCGTTCCTTTCCTCCCCCAGTGCCCTCCCCTCTCCACCACACGTGGCCAGTCTGCACACCCCTTACATTCCCGCCCCCATCCCGCCATCCCAGGCAGCCACCCATCCGGAAAGGCTCCCGCCTGCCCAGGGCTGGCTAGTTAAAAATTTACCCACCCCCACCACTGCTGTCTGGAAAGTCCCAAGCTAGGGGCCCCCCAGCTGGGGGGTTCTGGAGCCCGATGAGCCCTTGCTCGGGCCGTTCCCATCAGGAGGGACCCAGGGGACCACCCGGACCAGGCTCCTTTGTGCACAAATGGGGACTGAGGCCGGGATGGGAAGACCTCTGCGAAGGCCACAGAGCCAGGCTGGGCAGAGTGGTCCAGGCCCGTCCTGCTTCCTGCACAATACCCCCAAAAGCTTCTCCTCAGCTCAGAGCTCAGGGAGGGCAGGGGAGGGGCCTGGATGGCCCAGGTCTCACCTCTAGGGAGGACCTGGCTGGATTGCCTGGGAGCTGGGCTGAGAGCAGGTTTCCAACATCTGGTTAAACACTGGGCACCTGCCTCTCCAGGGCCAAGGCTAATCCCAGGCTGCCTGTGTCACTCTCGGGTGTGGCTCCTAGAGCAGCAGAATTGTTTGTGAGTGGGTGGGGGCGGGGCAACCACTCCTGTGCCAGTCTCCAGGGCAGGCACTGGGGCAGAGGAATCACATGCTGACCTGCCCCATCGCAGCTCCCAGTGTGGCTGAGACAGGTGAGTTCAGTCCAGGGTGCAGGGCCTTTGGGAGCTCAGGGCTGTCGGAGCCAGGGACGGGAGGACAGGGTGCTTCAGGCAGGATGCACATGTCCGGAAGGCACTGGTGGATGTAGGGTCGTGTGTAGCGTGGAGAGGGAGGTGGTCTGTGGCCTGACCCGGGTCACAGAAGACACACCCAGGAGGCTGGTTTCACTCCTAGAGTACCCCAAAGCCACTGAGGGTTATAAGCAAGCAAGGGATACCGTCAGATTGGCGTTGTTATTATTATCATTATTCTGGCTGTCTCTGTATGTTCTCTGGATATTTCTGCAAACTCTTCTCCCCTTAAACACACATTAGGGTGAAAGCCCTAAAAATCACCCCTCTCGATGTAACACTGTACCACCACAAATGACAGCCAACTATCGAAGCCACCAGACTGGAAAAGGGTGCTATCTTGGGTGGCAGTGAGCTCCCCATGCACTGGAGGTGTGCAAGCAAAAGCCAGTAGACCTTTTAGCTATAGGACCTTCTTGGTGGATTTACAGGGAAGGTTCTGTAGAGCAAATAAATACCGCCCCCAGCTCTTCCTCTGAGCCTTGGGGCATTCCTAACCTGTTTCCTTCCTGTGAACAGGGGTTAATGATCCCTTTCCTATTTTACATGGTACTCTGAGGTTTCAACGAGACAGAATTGAAAATAATTTGTGAGTTGTAAAGAATTATCTAAAAGCAAAAGTAAAAGTCTCTAAATGACCTCCAAGATCCCTTTAAACTGTGAAATTCCTTTTTTTTAATAGTTTTTGAATCTCTGAAGTGGATATAAGGTAAGAATTACTATCCATGTTTCTTAGATGGAAACAGAGGTAGGTGGGGAGGTTGTCACAGGAGAAAGCAGCTACACACGGCAGAACTGAGAATCGAAACAAGACCTATGAGCTGGAAGTCCGGACGCTGCCTGCTATGGTAGGTTGCTTTTCTTCTGTTGGAAATCCAGTTAGAGAACAAGTTGCCCCTTTCCATGTCTTGAGAAGTGTTAAGAACTCTCAGTCATTCACATCTTGGTGTGCGTTGGTCCAATCACGTTGCTCTTCCTGATGAGACGGCTCTGAGATGAGCCACCCGCATGGGTTTTGATGAAAGTTCAAGACAGGGTGTGTGCCTGCTGTGCTGCGATGGGCTGGTCGGCGGAGACTTTGCAGCAGGCTTCTCAGCCTGGACCAGAATGTGTGCGTCACTGGATGTCCACGAGCGGGCGTCAGTTCCTTTTCTGTTCTCTAATAGTGAGTGCAAACTTCTGCTACCCTTAAATGGAGTACTCATGATCAAATTTTTATTATGTTTCCTCTATATGCCAGGCTTCTAGGCACTTGAGATGCATTCGTGAACAAAACAGGCAAAAATCCCTATCCTTGTGGAGCTCACCTTCTAGTGAGGCGGGAGACACCAAGAAAAATAAGCCAGCAAATAGCTAATCTGCACATCATGTTAAAAACTACGTGCTATGAAGAGTATCAGTCAGGGGAGGAGGACTAAGAGTGTTGGGAAAATGTTGTATTTTATTTTACATTTTTCTTTTTTGGTACTGGGGATTGAACCCAGGTGTATTCTACCTCCAAGAAACACCCCCAGCCCTTTTAAGATGAAGAAAAACCCTTCAAAGCAGCCACAGGAAAAAAAATGACATAGCTTTCAGAGCAGCAACACTAAGACTGACAACTACTTTCAAAAGAGACTATGGACATTAACAGACAATAGAATGGCATTTTTTCCTTTTTTCTTTTCTTTTTCTTTTTTTCTTTTCTTTTTTTTTTTGGTGGCATTGTGGATTGAACCCAGGGGCATTCTACCTACAGGCTATACCCCCAGTTCTTTTTGTTGTTGTTTTTGTTTTGAAACAGGATCTCACTAGGTTGCTGAGAGTCTCGCTAAGTTGTTGAGGCTGGTCTTGAACCTGTGACCCTCCTGTCTCAGCTTACCAAGTACTGGGATTACAGGCATGTGCAACCATGCCTGTTTTAGAATGACACCTATAATGAGCTGAACTTAAGAACAAAAAGCAACCTAGAACTATAAGCCCAGAAAAAGTATCCTTTACAAGTATAGGTGACATAGACATTTTGAACAAATAGAAACTGATTTAATTTACCTCTAGTTGATCACCACTACAAGAAATACTGAAGGGCTAGGCGTGGCAGCACACACCTGTAATCCCAATACTTGGGAGGCTGAGACAGGAAGACTGCAGGTTCGCAGCCGGCCTCAGTAACTTAGCAAGATAAAATAGGACTGGAGGTGCAACTCAGAGGGAGAATGCAGCTAGGTTCAATCCCCAATACCAAAAATAAATAAATAAATATTAGGAAGAAGGAGGAGGAGGAGAAGGAGGGGGAGGAGGAGGAGGAGGAAAGAAATACTGAAAGAATTTTTTTGGTTACCATTTTATATATTGAATGAGAATGATCCTATATAGAAAGCATGCATATAAAATCATTGAGACTGCTTGAAATAAATACTAATGCCTTGCTACCATTCTATATAGAGAGAAATAAATATACATGACAATAGTAAAAGGATAGGAGAGGCGAATGGAATTAAGCTGTAGAATTGCATAATTGGTTCTTCAATTGTTAGAGAAATGATAAAGGCACTAACTTAAGGAAGACTGTAATAGGTCGGGAATGTATTATAGTGAAATCTTTAAGGTAATTGCTTTAAAAACAGGTTAAAATTAAGAAGTTAATAAAGGAAAATGAATTAAAATTACATTTGAGTCAAAAGAGGACAAAAATTGGAGAAAGTCACAAAGAACAAATGAAACAAATAGGAAACAAATAACCAGGTACGATTAACTCCAGTGACATCAGTAAGTACGGTTGGACCTCTGTGCTTAGGTTCTGAATCAGTAGATTCACCCAAACGTGGAGGGGAAATATTAGGGGAAAATTGTATCTGTACTGGACATGTACAAAATTTTTCATGTTATTATTTCCTAAATAGCACAGTATGGCAGCCACTTACGTAGTGTTTACATTTTATTAGGTATTACAAGTAATCTAGAGATGACAACGTATATGGGAGGGTGTGCATAGGTTATATGTAAATACTACGCCATTTTATATAAGGAACTTGAGCATCATGGGTTTGGGTATCCTTATGAAGATTGTCAGACTGGAATAGAGGCCAAAATGTGTCTCTGTTTAAAAAAATTTAAGTCCACTAGAATATAAGAAAAGAAATGCTGGGTGTGGTGTCGCACGCTTGTAATCCCAGTACTTGGGAGGCTGAGACAGGAGGATCCAGATTCGCGTCCAGCCTCAGCTACTTAGTGAGGCCCTCTGCAACTTAGTGAGACCCTGTTTCAAAATAAAGAATAAAAATTAGGGCTGGGGGTGTAGCTCAGAGGTAGAATGCCCCT
>PVJS01028950.1:0-25149 GCA_004027185.1 Glis glis
GGAGGTAGAACACCCCTGGGTTCAATCCCCGGTACTGCAAAAAAAAAAAAAAAAGAAGACTTCACGACAAGATATGCAGAAGGGGTGTAACTAGGCTGAGCGCACCTAATCAGAGGGTCACAGAAGAAGGTCGCAGAAGAACCCAGGCTCAAGAAAAGTATAAGAACTCCAGCTGAAGCACAGACAACTGAGGCACTCTCCACTGGAAGGGGGCCCTCTTGTCAGTCTGCCTGGCCTCCCACCGTGTGAGCAAAACTCTGCACCCCCGTTGTGTATGAGCCTGAGGACCCCAATCGCAACCGGACCCTCTGTCTGTCCTAACAGGACGAGGCTGAATGCTGACTCGGCCAGCTCTGCTGGTAGCTGTCCGGCAACCCCTCATTCCTGGTCCCAGGACAACAGAGGCAGACAGACCTAAGCCGGGGCACCTGGCCCCCACCTGGTGACACCTTGTGGTTGGAAATGGACTCGCGGACTGACTGCTGGAAGGAAGGGTGAGAATTCCCTAAAAGGCCCATAGTTAGGGTTGGTTGCATTGCAATAAATGGCTCCAGCCGGAACCTAAGTTTTGAGTCTGTCATGTGTGGCGCCTCTACTGGGATTCTTAGGAATTACCACTCATTTCAGGAAGGGCGTTAGGACGTTTTTGGCTATAAGCAATAGATGATACAACTCGATTAAATGATAAGGAAATCTATCATTTCTCATATCAAGATGTTTGAACTAAGGGAGGATTTAGGGATAGTTGATTCAATGCTTCGATGACATTGTCAAAGAACCCGAAATGATTCTTAGCATAGTCTCATGTTTCATTTTTTAGAGGTATGCCAGAATCCTGGCTTACCCCTGGGGCTGGGCTTTCCCTAAGCATGTAGCCACTGGATATGTGCTCAAAGAAGTGTACAAGAGCAAGGGTTGGCTTTGTGTAGACAACCTTGCAGTACCTGCCCCAGAAGGAACTAATATAAACCCTATAAACACATACCGAGTAGGAAGGAGTGTTTGGTTGGTTATCGTTCAATGACTGTATCAGAAATACTTCATTCTTTGGATGGACACTTCCTGGTGCACAGGGAAACAACATGGGAGAAACAGTATCATTGGAATCAATGATCTTGAGTTTAGGTTTGGCTCCATTCTGACCAGAGACAGGAGAGCTTAGGCAGGCATCTGGTAGCTATGTGTCTACACAGTCATAGAAATGCAAATCAAAACAACAATGAGATACCACTAAATATCTATCCATAAGAGTTGGGATAACTGAAACTCTCAAACACTGGTGAGACTGTAAATTGATATCTATTCTATGGCTGATACCATATGTCTAATAGAACTGAGTGGTTATATCCATCAAAATATACAAGACTGTTCATAGCAGCATTGTTCTTAATAGCTCTAACTGGAATCAACCCATATAGCCATCAATAGGATAATGATGGGTAAATACATTGAAGTATGGCAGACATTGTGTTGTGCTGCCCTGATTCCCTTCAAGGTGGACTTGTTGTCCTAGATGTTGGTAATGCTGCCATCAGACAATCTTCCAACTGTCAGCTCTTTCCAGAATTGCCTCAGCTGTAGAGAACCACCTTGCCCAAGGCTGCCCTGCTGGGGACAGTCCCCATTCATCCAGGATCACTAAGGCAGTTTTAACTTCAGAACTCTCTGTGGGATCAGCTGAGGTAGACCTCGGATCTGCATTGAGTTCTTGATAGCTGCCTATTCTGCATCGCACTTCCTGTTCTTTCTTCCCACAGGGGTCCATCCATACTTCCTAGTAACCACCCTGGGCACTAATCTCCATCTCAGAGTCAGTTTCCCAGGAAACAAACCTGAAGCATATGGTATGTTCATATAATAGAATGCTATGCTATGATAAAAAGAAGAAGCTAAGATACAGTACAGGTAACATGGGTGAATGTCAACTGAGAAAAACATATATGAAAGAGTACATACTATAGACTTCCTTCCATTTAAATGAAGATCGAAAATGGACAAAACAAATCCACAGTGAAGGAGGTCCGAATAATGGTGACCCTTGATATTACAGAGCCTTTTGTGGTGCTGGAAATACATCGTGATTCAGAGGGCAGTTCTGTGTGTGTGTGTGTGTGTGTGTGTGTGTGTGTGTGTGTGTGTATGTATGTGTGTGTGTATATATATGTATCATAGCTGTGTGCAATGATACCTGCTTTCATTGGCCTCAGGAGTCTTTGACAGCATGTGAAAAACAACCACTTATATATTAAAATACAGAAAAAAGAGAGTAAAAGCACAAAAATATAAAAAAACACCACTTTGGGGAGGGTTGGGCTCTCCTATTCCATTTCATTATCATGCAAAGAATACTTTCTGGGCTACCCTCTTTCTTCAAAGCATTTCTCTTCTCTTCCCCCACTCATCGTTCTTTTCCTGATCTCTATTCTGTCTCTCATTAGCACCCTGGGATTCTGTCATTTACAGCCTTAAAAAGTGAGTTTCCTCCAATTGCAGTTGCATCCTACAAAGGAGATGAGCCTACCAGGCAGCCCCCTACTCTTGAATTCAGAAAAACTGAGCGTCATTTTTTCCCACTAGATGGGAAAAGAGATATTGTCGGCTTGTGAAATATTCATGCTTGGGCCGGGCGTGGTGGCACACGCTTGTAATCCCAGTACTTTGGGAGGCCGAGACTGGAGGATCCGGGTTCATGGTCAGCCTCAGCTCTTTCTCTCTCTCCCTGTCTCTCTCTCTCTCTCTCTACCTAGTGAAGCCCTCCGCAACTTCGTGAGACCTGGTTTCAAAATAAAGTATAAAAAATAGGGCCGGGGGTGTAGCGCGGAGGTAGAACGCCCCTGGGTTCAATCCCCGGTACCGCAAAAAAAAAAAAAAAAAAAAAAAGAAATATCCATGCTTCTCCTACCAGGTAGCCTGGGAAGGAGGGACTGCACCTGGTGAGAGGGCAGAATGGGTGTCATCTGTGGAAACATTCTCTAGTAGTGCGTGCTTTGGACGCTTCAAGGAAGAACATGATCCCAGAGTAGGAGTCTCCTCCCACCTAGACTAGACTAGGAGGTGTGGCCAGAGGTGGAGTCAGGTTCCAACTAAAAGGCCACCCCAGCAGGTGATGAGAAGAGGTAGAAGGAGCACTGGACAGAAGAGACGCCCAGCTTTCTTAGCAACTGGCTGTGTTACTGCATCCCTCCTGGCTTCGGTAAACCCAGGGTTGGGGACTGGATACTCTGGAAGGTCTCATTCAGCTCTGAAGTTTGGAATTCTAAAAAGTGGAGCTTGGGACAGTAGGCTCAGATGAAGTGAAATTTATACATAGCTCTGTTATTTTGGCAGCTCTGTGTTCTTGGGCAAGTGACATACCCTCTTTGACCTTTGGGTTTTAGCTGAAAAGTGTTGGTACTATTGGCAATAAAGGTTTGCTGTAAATAGGAGCTCACTAATGGTCCCTGTGATGGTTGATTTTATATGTCAAAGTGACTGGGCCACGAGGTGCTCAGACGATTGGGTAAACCTTGTTCTGACTGTGTCTATGAAGGTGATTCTGGATGAGTGTAACATTTGAGCCTATAGACCTAGTAGAGCAGATTGCACTCTCTAATGTGGGTGGGTCTCATCCAATCCATTGGAAGCCTGAATAGAACAGAAAGGCCAACCCTCTTGTGAAAAGAGAGAACTCCTATCTGACAGTCCTGGAGCTGGGGCATTCTTTATTTTCTGCTTTTGTATTTGAATTGAAACATGGGCTCTTCCTGGGTTTTGAGCCTGCTGGCCTTTGGACCAGAACCATACCCACAGCTGCTGATAGCAGAACTTGGGAGTGGTTAGTCCCCATAATCAAGTCAGTCAATTCCTTGTAGTAATACCTCAGTCTCTCTCTCTCTGTATTTATATACACATATACCTGTGTGTGTGTGTGTGTGTGTGTGTGTGTGTGTGTGTGTGTGTTTGTACACTACACATGCACACTGTTAGTTCTGTTTCTCTGGAGAACCCTGACTTATACAGTTCCCTTCCCAAATGCCTAGTCACTTTTCCAGGAAAATCTTCATGCAATTCTTTCATGCATCTTTCAGCTCTCACTCTCTGCTCTCAAATAAGGCAATGGTCGTTCACAGAGAGCAAAAAGTGACCAGCAATAGAATACATCTCATTTGTCTAATTTGTATTATTCCAAGTATTTTAGTAATTATTATTTTAAACCACAAAGACACAACTACACAGGGAGATGAAGCAAAAATAAATCCTTTCCTTTGTAAATAAGCAGCATTATTGAGGTATAATTGACGTACAATAATCTATTTATTTGAAATGTACAATTTGGTGAATTTTGAGATATGAATGCACCTTTTAACCATGAACACAATCAATACAAATAACGTATCCACCTCCGTCTAAGTTTCCTCATGCTCCATTATAATCCATTCCCATTCCCCACCCTGCCCCATCCCTAGGCGACTACTACTGATCTATTTTCTTTTTTATAAGAGCTGAGAAAACTGACGACCAGAAAGACAGTGACATGTCCTGTCCAGGTCAGGACTGACACCCAGCCTCCTGACGCTCGGTCCAGGGTCAGTCATCTCCAGAAGGGAGGAGAGACAGCCTTTTATGGAGCATGTGTCATGGGTGCTTTGTCCATGTAGCTCATTGATGGGCAGCAGGCTCAGTGGTCCCTTTGGCACCTTCTCTATAGTGGATGCTCACATTCATCCTCCACCTCTTCCTAAGCTCACATATCCAAGTGTGTTCTTGACCTCTCCCCTTGAGTGTTTAAGTGTCTCAAACCGAACCCACCCGACCCATAACTTTGTTTACGACCTGCACCTCCGGCTTCCAAGCTATTCTTCCCCATTCCTTTCATTCGCCATCTGCTCAGTTCAAAAACAGAGTCAACTCTGACTCATCTCTTCCTCTTACCTGTGACCTGTAGTCCATCAGCGAGTCCATCAACTGTCTTTGAAAGGCTCTCAATCTGGCCTCTGCTTTCTATGCCCATAGCCAACCCCTGGCCCCAGCCGCCCTCCTCTCCCACTTGGTACCACACTCTTACTCTTGCTCTGCCCTTTATGATCCTTTCTCTGCAGTCAGCCAGTGATCTTAAGCTAAATCAGAATGTGACACTTCCCTCCTTAAAACTCCCCAACGACCCCCACATGCTGAGAATAATCTCAGGTTCTTACTCAACCTCATGAAGTTCTGTGTGATGTGGCACCTCTGAGAACCTGTGACATGACATCCCCTCCCCAATCATGAAACCCCTGCCACTCTAACCTCTTGTTCATAGCTTGAACGCACCAAGCTTATCACCAGCTTAGAATTTTTTCAAGTTTCATTCTTGCCTAGAATGCACTCCCCATTTTAACGTGGCTAATTTCTACTCTCTCCTAAAGAACAGAAATGGTGGTCATCTTCCTCTGAAATAAGTTTGTTTGATTCCCTGCACATTGCCTGTGTTTCCTCTTGAGAATGAGAGTAGGAACCTCATCTGTTTTATTTACAGATCTAATATATCCCCAGCACCCAGAAACATACCTGGCATACACTGGATGCTTAATGGCTCTTTGTTGAAGAAATGATCAAACAGCTAATGGTAGTTGTTAACCATCTTTATAGTCAAATACTACTGTATTGCTCTATAAAAATTTAATAACTCTTCCTAATTCCCTGCCCCTCCCCCAGTGTTTTACTTGGCCTCGTACTCTCCACAGCGATGAAATCTTTAAATGTTTTAATTTCTTCATTTTTTTACTCCCTTGTGAACCCTCTCCCCACCTCCACCTCTCTCATACACATACCTCCTGGGTTTTGCTGAGTAAATTCAGAACGTTCGTCCTATTATTCCATATTTTCTTACCATATACCTCTTCTGTTTCAATAATCCTTACTTAACTCATATTACAATTCCCAGCCAGACATTCATCATCCTTGTGGATTTAACTATAAAAAACTACAAGATTTATTGCTCACTGTTCTTCCTGTACTTGTCATCTTCCGTACCTTGAGACTTTTGTTTTAATTTAATTTTCGTTTGATTAGAGTTCTTCCTCAAGTAATTTCCTCAGCTAGGGGCATGGGCACATACTATTTGAATTCTTTAGTATTTAAAGACGTCTTTTAGAAAAAAAAAAACAGCAATAGCAACAACAACAATATATATAAATGAATAAAATTTCATGTTATTCCTGGGCAAAGGGGATGTGCAGAGAATAGTCAAGGTCCTTGCCCGCATGCTGCTTATATTTCTTCCTTTGGCTTTTGCTGTAGAAATCAACATCCGCCCGATTTGAAAGACTTCAAAGAAAGAGCAAGTATCCTTTATGCATGCAGTTTGCCATTTGTCTCAGGGGACACACCAGGGAAATTGTCCTCCATGTGATAACTCTGTGCTGCAGTTTGTGTCAACAGAAACTTCCCAGCTCACAACAGCAAAGAGAGAAAGTGCTGGAAAGTCTCATACCACCATTAAATGCTTCTGCCTTGAAGTGACACTCTTGTTTCCATTCGCATTTCACTGGCCAAAGAATGTCACATGATTGTGCCAAACTACACAGGGACAGGATAATGTCAACCCTACTGAATGCCCAGAAAGCAGGGAATACTGGGAATCCTTGTGAGCATCCCTCGTATCTACCTCAACCTTTTCTTCAAATTGATGTCTTGGCAGAATGTACTTTGCTATTGTTAGGGTCTCCATACTTTCCTTTTCTGCAGGTCAGATACCTTCTCTGGTGTTGATAATGGTCTGTCCTAAGTCTAGGGTCAGCAGTCCAGGGCTATCCTTGGGAGTTAGCGGCAAGTCCATCATCACTGGAGTAGCCCCTAAAAGAAAGCGGGGCAGGTAGGCATAGGCACAGTGTGTGTGTGGGGGGGTGTTTTCTGGGGGGCTGAGGGTAGGTTGGAACATATAATTGCTTGTGATGGTAAAGGTCTCCTCACCATGCCTCTGTTGTCTAAGTTTTTGTCTTGACTGGAAATGTTGCTTTTCTGATCAAGAGGCATAATAGGTGAGCAGTGTGTGCCAAGCCCCGTGCATCTTAGGTGTGTCAGCTCGCTCATTCCTCACCACATCCCTGTGTTGTTGTTTCCTTCATTTTACAAATGAGCAGCTGGGGCTCAAAGAGAAGAGGTGAGTTAGGTGACAGAATTGGATTAAATGTGTTCTGGGTGATTCCAACGTCCACACGCATGCTTGATGCCACTGAACTATGCTTTCCCCAGCTTGTGCTGTCGAATTTGAATTGATTTTTGAAAGGTGAGCAAGATTTCAATAGCAAAGAACATAGGGAGGGATGTCCAATCCAAGATGGCAGCTCATGAACAGGCAGGGAAGCAGATAGATACGGGAAAGAGGAAATGGTCCCCTGTGACTTGACTACGGATTATACAAGGGGGTTGTTGTAGGGAGAGATGAGATTTGAAAGCCAGGGTAATGCCAGATGGCGAAGGGCCCCATAACTTACAGGCTGTAAGATCTTAGGCAAGTTACTTCACTTCTCTGAATCTTAGTCTTCTGGTCTGGAAAGTGGGAATGAAATGCCCTTCATGACTCTGTGTGTGTGTGTGTGTGTGTGTGTGTGTGTGTGTGTGTGTTCTTATGCCCAAATGAGCATGTATATGTGTAAAGCACTTAGTAAGTGCTTAATGAAAAAGTTAATCCTCCTTGTTTTTCAGGAGCTGGCAGCTGGCTGGGGGTGGGTAAGGGGCTAGGGTGTCTGTAATGGAGGGCTGGCAAAGTTTTAGCAGCTTCTGAAGTCCCAGGTTTCTTCCAATACCAACAACCTCTTCATCATTTAAGCGATCAGACTTAGGACCATTTGGTGTTAATTACAGCAACCCAGGCTTCTCTGTGTGAAGGAAATAGTCCCTCATTTCTCTCATTAAAGTAAAATATGACCCATTTTTATGCCTGCGTATTTTGTTGCCGAGATTACGAGAATCATCCTTTCTGTTTATACAGAACGAAGAAACGTTACACCAGGAGGGCGCCTGGGCCCTGAGCCTGGGGAATAGAAAGCAGATGTTGTCCTCACTGCGTTTTCCCTTCCAGCCTGGCTCCCGGTCTCCTCCTCTCTCAGCCTGCATCTCAGAAGCATAATCCTCATTTCAGATCAACACAAAGTAAACGTAGGAGAATAAGCTGATGTTATTGAACGTTTTACCAGGTGCCAAGCCCTATAAACACGTTTCCCCTTTAATTCTATATGGAAGCTGCAGGAGTAGTTGGTATTAATCCCTTTTTATTATGTATGTTTAAGGTATACAACATGATGTTTTGATATGCACTACATAGCAAAATGATTAGTATAGTCCAGTTAATTTTCATATCCATCACCTCCCTTAGTTACCTTTTTTCATTTGTGTGGCAAGAGCATCTAAACTCTACTCTCTTAGCAAGCTTCCAGCACTGTATACAATCCAGTATTAACTGTGGTCCTCATGCTGGACATTAGCTCCGTAGATTTATTCATCTTGCTTTACTACTACTTTGTACCCTTTGATCTATTCATTCTGTCTTGGTCTCAATTCCCTTAAACCGAGAATGCCCAAAGTCCTCCTGTTGCCCCAAGATGTGGGAACAAAAGAAGCCATGCTCATAACAGATGCAACTGCAGACCCTGTGCACTGTCTGGAGGGGTACCCAGAGCCCTCACATGCCTCATCCTCAAGAGACTCACCACCAGGGGACTGGGTGCTCAGGGGTGTGTGGTAGGTCAGTTGAACCAGCAGGTGGTGGGGACTTGGAAATATTTTAAGTAGAGCATTGACAATGTAATATGCGTGGTTTTGAAGGCTCAGTCTGGTAACAGTCTGGAGAATGGGTAGAAGGGAAACAAGAGTGGAAGAAAGGTTAAGAAAAGCCATCCCAGAGCCGGGCGTGGTGGCGCACGCTTGTAATCCCAGTACTTTGGGAGGCGGAGACCGGAGGATCCGGGTTCGCGGCCAGCCTCAGCGCTCTCTCTCTCTCTTCCCCCTCCTCTCTCTACTTAGTGAGGCTCTCCGCAACTTTGTGAGACCTGGTTTCAAAATAAAGTATAAAAATAGGGCCCGGGGTGTAGCTTGGAGGTAAAACGCCCCTGGGTTCAATCCCCGGTACTGCAAAAAAAAAAGAAAAGCCATCCCAGACCTGTATACAAGGCAAGGCTGTCTGCGTGCCCTCTCACTGTTATATAAGAACATTGGCCAACAGGTCCACCCGAGGGTTATTTAATTCTCTATTGCAGGGGTTGATACATTTTTTTCCTTCAAAGGATCAGATAGTAAATATTTTAGTCCTGTGGTCCATATGGTCTCCATCACAGTTAGCCAACAACACCATCGTGGCAGCCAAAGATAGTATGTAAATGAATGGGCATGAGTGGGGTAAATAAAACTTTATTTACAAAAACAAGAGACAGTTGCCAACCCCTACTTATGGGAAGGCACTTTTGACATATTTTTACTATTGATTAGCATACAGGCTCTGTGAAATTACATGTTGTTTTCTGTATTTTTATCTGATTGAGATGCAAATAATTTCTGTCTGGTAACAACAAAAAATTAACTCCAAAGGCCATGGTTTTATTGTCCTGAAGGATATTAACTAGTTTTGTATCTACCAAGAAATCTTATTCCAACATTCTTTCTTCAGTGCTTATGTAATATAAATACTCAGCTCTTCAAATACTCTGCAAACCATCTTTACCATCTGGCTGGTTCCCTTATTAATGAGTTAAATAAATCTTTAACACATGTTCACTTTATATTTGTATGACAGTCATTTTTATTTTAGCATCTGAAAATTATTTTGTACTTTAATGGAGGAGAGATTCAGGATAAGGCTGGCGGAGTGGGCTGGGGAAGA
The DNA here is from genome assembly GCA_004027185.1 of Glis glis. Taxonomy (NCBI): domain Eukaryota; kingdom Metazoa; phylum Chordata; class Mammalia; order Rodentia; family Gliridae; genus Glis; species Glis glis. The sequence goes on from PVJS01028950.1 coordinate 9,836, forward strand.
CATTGAGGTGGAGAGACTTCGACAGGATTTGTGATGTCACAGAGGAGTATAGGAGAGGGTGGAGAATGAATGGTTCCTAAAGCTAGCTTGATCTGGTGACCAGTAACTGGCATCACTATTCACAGAGCCATGGAATACTGTAGCAGGATATTTCCTACACCTTGGAAAGTTTTGTGGCACCTTTAGAATCTCTGATATAATGAAGGTTCTCCTAGGGGTGAACCTTCCAAATTAGCCCAGAAGTCCCAGGATCTGACTACTTGGGCACACATTACTGTTTCACATCTTATTTAACAGAGCCTTAAAAAAAAACCCACATTCTTTTTCTTGTTTTATTCTCACTCTGTCTAGGGATGTTATCCGAGCTTCTTTATTAACTCTATTTTGATGAGGAAGTTTGATGACTTATCCAAGATTACATAATATAGAAGAACAGAACCTAGAACCTGGACCTCCTGAGCCCTGGTCTAGTGATGTTTTGATGGGAATCTGCAAATAATCTCAGTGCCAACCTACTGGACTCTGAACTCCCTGAGGTCAGGGGTTAGGCCTGGTTTTGATCACTATTCAGCCTCTGGCTCACCAAATATTTGTTAAGTGAAGGGAATGAACTCAGTTATGAAAAAAAGCATGGTTTCAAAAGTCAGGGAATCCAATTCTGCTGCTGACTTCTGAAGAAAATCCTTTCCTTTCTTAAGATCTCATTCCCCCCCACTACAAAATGCGGTGGGTTGGACTGGGCAATACTGGAAGTCTACTAATTCAAAACCTCTATAAATTGGGATGACAGGTCAGGATTCATCCTGCCATGTAGATTTTGGAGGAAATTAATCTTGCTTTTGAGTCCTGAGTTGAGGGGTAGGGGGCTGTATTTCAGGATGAGATGTTTAGGTGTCGGAAATCAAGTTATCACGTATAGAGCCAAAGCCTATTGAGTCTTTTGGACCAGAGAACCAGGGTCTTCCCTTCATCTTAGAGTAGATCATGATTATTCCTAGACCCAGTGAGGACCCTCGATTGGAGGTAACAATTGTTGCTGCCACAGCAGCTCCTGGCAGGAGGAGGGGAGGTGTGTCAGGCAAACAGGTGTTATTGAGAACCACTCTTGGTTCAGCCCAGTTCTGGGCACTGGGTCCGGGCATGATCATGTGGTTTGCAGATAATGGATGGAGTCTGCAGAATCCTGGCAGAGAGTCAGTAGACCTGTTTGTTTGTTTGCTTTTTAAATCTGAACTTGACTACACATTAGCTGTGTAACCGCAGTCAAGTCTCTTTGCCTTTCTGAACCTCCATTTCCTCTCTGTAGAATACAAGGTAAGGACTCCACAGGGTACTGGGAAAAGTCAGATTCAACATTAGTCAGGGTCCTGGGAAGAGACTGGTTCTGGTTCAGATGGTTTGAGAGAGGTTGCTGGAAAAGCTATTCATGGAGGTGTGGACAGGGTCAAAGGAACCTACACGGGGCATTGAGCCATCCAGAGACTAGGGAGAGTGGAAACCATCCCTGCCCAGAGGGAAGGAGGGTAGTGCTCTGGGAACCCACAGGAGCTGTGCCAGGAGGGGCGTAGCCTCTGCCAGAAGTGCTGTGGAAGCAGGGAAGGAGCCGGAGCACCCGGCCTCCTTTTCCTTCTGCCCTGCGATTCCCTGCAGGCACCTTGGGGTTATGCGGTGCCAGCATCCACCTCGGGAGCACAAAGCTGGGAAGAGAAGGCTTGAGAATAGGTCTGGGAGGAGACAGGCCAGTGACAAAGAACCAGCCCAACCTCTAAGGCTCCTTGTTATCTGACCATTGTAGAGTCCAGGGCAGCCCTCAGTCTCCCTTACTAGTCCAGCTTCACCAAAGGATGGGGCGTATTTGAAGATCTATAAGATATTTAACATCACTGCCTAGGATGCTGGAAAGTCAAGGGTTTGTAAAGGAGGACCTCCGTCAGAGGCTAATGCAGGGGCATGTGTTGCTGTGTGTGTTGTATTGCTGATCTCTAGACTGTTAGCTCAGTGAGGATGGGCTCATGTCCGTATCTCTTAGTGCAGGCCTGGTCCACGGCTGGTTCGCAGAAACTACTTGTTGAATGGATAAGTGAATGGGTGCTCATATTCTTAGTGTCCCTTCTTGCTTCTGGCCCATGGCAGGGTTACTGGCTCACTTCTCTGCTGTCTCTGCACCCCGTGTGTGCATCTGTCCTTCCTTGTCATGCTGCATTATAACAGTGGCAACTGTCAGCTCCTCAAGGGTAGGGGTCTTCCTTAGGGCAACCCAGTTTCCCCAGCGCCACAGGGCCTGGCAGAGAGTGGGGGCTCTTCACATGTTCCTTGAGTTGACTCTGAAAGCACTGATTGGACTGGCCTGGGCAGAGCTGTGAGCTCCACCGCTTTCTCTGGATACCTCCCCTTCCTCTCCCTATTCTCTACCCACCCCCTTTCCCAGGCACTGGCTTGTTGGAAATTCCATTTCTTGCATCTTGATAGGTTAGTACTTGGCAAGCTGACCTGAGCATTTGAACAATTTTCTGGAATCTTGAGTTGCCTCTGGGTCTTGGTAAAGAGGTTCACTAAGTACAGTTTATGGGGTTAGGGGCTAACAAAAGGGACACACTGGTTATTGATATCATCTTCCAAATGGGACTGTGTGTTTAGAGGAGCAGAGCCCTGGCCGTGTGCTGAGCCTGAGCTCCATGTCTGGGACACAGAGGGAAAGACATGTGTCCTAGCCTTCAAGGGCTTACATTTGAATGGGGGAAGATATTATTCTGTATTATAACTGCCGTTTTTAAAAGCACTTCTGGGAATTTATCAATTTATCCTGTGAATATACCTGCACACCTACAACTAAACAGATATACAATCTGCATTTCATCAGTGGGGTCTGGTTAAATATATTCCATACAATGGAGCGCTAGGCTACCTAGGAAAAAGGAAGGAAGCTCTTTCTATACTGATACAGGATGACCTCCAACACAGAGTAGGAAGTCACCAGGGCAAGGTGAGAAGTATGTGGTGTGCTGGTTTCATGTTGGAAAGCGGAAAGTAAGAACACATATTTCAGCTTGCCCGAGTGACTTTAGAGGCATCCACATAGCACTAAGGTAAGTGGTTACCTGTAGGAGCGAGTGGAGGTGGATTGGGTGGGGCAGGGTTAGAAGTCATGTTTTCACAGCTTACCATTTTGTGCTGTTTCAACTTTTGACACTTGTAGAAAAATTACATGATGACCTTAGAAGTGACGTGATGGGGAAAGCAGAGAAAGCCCCTAAGAGGAACACATAACCTGGTCTCAAGATAACAGGAAAGGCTCCCTGGAGGAAGTGACATTTAATCAGAGGCTCAAGAGCAGTTGGAGTGAGCCAACCAGGGGGCATGGGGGAGCGCTCCAGGCAGGCTGAGCAGCCCCAAAGGTCTCTGCAGACCCTAAGGTGGGAGAGTGATGGTGGTGGTAGTGTGGGGAGGGGGACTTAAGCAACCTGAAGAGACACACTGTGTTTGGGTGGAAACTTTAAGGTCTGGGGTTGTGGTAGGAGGGGAGGGACTGACAAGGTTTTAGCAGCAACAGCTGCAGCCTGCAGGTGTCCCAGGTTTCCCATGCACTAGGCACCTTACGACACCTGCCGCATGTGAGCTCTTACCCATTCCTCACCTGAGCTAACCACTTCCCATTGCCCACTTTCCAGACAGAAACAGAAGTTCTGAGAAACTCTCCTGGTCATGCAGCCAGCGAGTGGCAGATGGCTATCTGGGTCACGTGCTCCTCTGGTCATCCTGAAATGAGGATGCCGGCCTCACGGAAACGCACGGGCAGCACCTTCTCAGAGACTTTCACATTATGGGGACATGACTGATCTCATAGACGGCTAATTGATTGCTCCCAGGTCTGGGCAGCTCACTCTAACCATTGCAAGCAGCCTGCTAGAGAGGCTGGGTCTAAGAACTTGGAACCCAGCAGCCGATATTCCTCCCTAAGAATCACAGTTACTCTAATGAAAGAGGTGGTGGTGGTGGTGGTGGTGGTGGTGGTGGAATCACATTAACTCAGATCTTCTAAAGATGAGAGTTCCAGAGCCCTCATCCTTGAAGCTTGGGGAAATCCATTTAATGTAAGGCAAGGCTGAGTAGGGTTGCCACTAGCTCCTGCTCCCTGGCAATGGCTCTGCAGCCCATCATCACCTGCATGGTCTCAGTTACAGACAAGGAAACTGAGGTGAAAGGAGGTTAATCTGCTTGTCAAGGTCACACGGGTAATAAACACTGATCCAGGACTAGAACCCTAGTTTCAACGGATAACGATGGTTTTTCATTCTAATATATGCCCAGATAATTATGTGAGGACTAGGATTCAGTACGAAGGATACTGTATGAAGAAACACAGTGTGAAGACAGCTGGGATTCAGTCTAAATCCTGGCTCAGTGAACACACAGAGCTGGAGTATTCCAGAATCTACTAGAAGGAGGATGAGGTGCCCCTTGACTGGAGTCCTGAAAAGCAAGGAGCTGTTGGCCAGGAGTAGAGGAGATAGAGGGGGGCTCCAGGAAGAGGGGCCGCATTGGGAAAGCTCTGGAGGGAACAGGGCCTGGGGCGCATTTAGAAGCTAAGGGTGTCCACCAGCAGTTGGAGAGAGTGGGGGAGACAGGCAGTTAGCCACTGGATCTGACTTAAAACGTATATCTCCCTCTAATCTATAAGCGAGGAGAGAGAAGCCACTGAAAAGCGCTTTCCTGTTTTAACCAGGTTTGCAGCGAGAGGACCCAGATGTCCAATGGCTCGGAAGATCCTGTGTCAGATCTGGAAGGCATCCGAGGAGGAGTTTTCCAAGGAGCCTGCAGCCATGACCCGCGCTGCTCCTCACCTCTGTCTGGTACTCTGCCCCACTCGCCTTATCATTATTTTGTGTCCAGTTGCTGTCCCCACACCTCATCAATCATGCTGGGCCCTCAGAGAACGGCCAGGAGAAAGGCCAGCCGCTCCACTGTGGAGCCCGCTGTGCCTGGTGCTAAAATCACTGAGCTGGACCCTGCCTGACCTGATGATCTGGGGCAGATAAGGGCCATTAACGCCTTGCTTGATTACAGAACCCCAAAGCAAGATTGGAGGAGACATGGAGACCAGGCCTCTTCCTATTTTATTTAAATGCATGAAGATATGAAAGCCCTTGGAACAATGCCTAGCGCAGAGCAAGTGCTATGGAAGTGTTGCCTCTGACTGTTATCAGTGCTGTCATATTTATAGGTGGAGAGTAGAGACCCACCGAGGATTGGGGACTTGCCCAGCTACACATCCAGTGACAGGCTGAACTGGGCCAGGGTCCAGGCCAGGACTCTTTCCAAGACATCTTGCTGGCCTGGGGGAGCTCTACGGGGCTTCCTTGGCTCCCAAAGACTGATGGTGTGAGCCCAGATCAAGGGTCAGTTCTCAGGAAAAACACAACAGGAAGCTTTTTATTGGAGGAGACAAGTGACCAAAGCTGTTCTTTTTCTTGACTCTCCTCCCAAACAACACCATCCAAATAATACCATCTATATCTCCCTTTTCTGGATGAGAACATCAAGTTTGCACATCCCACATCTAGAGACCTGGTCTTAGAAGATGCTCAATAAACTTGAACTTCTGCAGCCCTCTGGGTGGGCACGTGCCTCTGATAGATGGAGATGTCATACTGAACTTTATCTCCCTCCCAACACTGGCCTTTCTCCCCTCCCAGAGTGAAAAATGAGAAATGATGGCCAAAAGGGTGAGAGAAACGCCAGCCGGGTGAGACTGCCAGGGGGTTAGGGCCACAGGGCGGCCAGCTGCTGGGCGGCACAAGAGTGCCTGGGGTCACCCATTTGTCTTGTCCTTGGACATTTGGGGTAAACTCGTGCCTGCCCCGGCTCTGCAAAGTGCCTGCACTATCTGCGGCCGAGAAGAATGTCTAAATGGAATCCAGGCAGGCTGGCTGAGGGCTTCTGTACCAGTCTGGGAAAGGTGTTTCATGGGCATGGGACACCTGGATGTCTCTAGCCAGGGGAGGTGAGATTGGGAGGTGAAAGTCAAGAGAAGTCAAGAGGACGCTGGCTCAGGGTGGAGCCACCAGGGCCTATGGTGCTAGGTCCAGAATTCTTTTGAGATTTGCTAAAGTCGATTTTAGGGGGAGTAAAAGCCCTATTTTACTAGGAACCAGCAGCTCACAACAGGCATAACATAGTGCCCTGGATAGAAACCCCATCTCTGGAGCCAGAGTTCAAACTCAGGCCCCCACCTCTCCCACTAAGTGACCACCACTACTGATCTTTTCTGTGCCTTGGCTTCCTCATCTGTACAATGGGCTGCTGTTGCTATTACTCCTTCATGGAGTTGGTGTGATGATTAAGAAGTAGTATGCATAAAGTGCTCAGAGCAGAGCCTGGTGTGTAGTAAGCACTGCGTTCATTTTGCTATTATTTGCTATTATTTAATACCTACTATGTGTCGATGCTTTCCAGGTAACCACTTATTAAATCCTCCCAATGGATTCTCCCCAGGGTGAGTGAGTGGGTAGGGCCTAGGTGTGAATCCTGATGATTTAGCTCCAAAGACTGTGCTTTCCGCTGGGCCAGGCTGACTCTAGTTCTTTCAGTCCCATCTGAAATCTCTCTCTTCCTTGAAATTCCCCTCCCCTTGTCCCCTGGATGAGACCATGGAGAGATTAATGAGATTATTTTCTGGGCATCTACTGTACTATGACAAAACCCAGTTATCTTCCATGTTTGTGGCTGCATAAAGTGGTCACATGCTCACGACCCCTGGGTCAGAGCGTGTGGGTTGCTTCTTGTCTCGCTCTTTGCAGCTGTAGGTGAGTCCTTCCGCCTCAGTGGGCTTTGTTTCCCTCCTCCTTTCCTGTTTTCTTGGCATTTTGGTTGGATAGGCAGATCATACGGGGGCTTTAACAACCCAGAGAGCTGCTCATAGGTTGAATTTTACAGAGATTGAAGGGCTCAGTCATCACATTGGCATTCTTGGAGACAGGGTTATAGTAATAATAATAATAATAATAATAAACCCTGAAAAAAACCAATAACAAAACTCAAGCAATATTATAAAGTAGGACATGCTTAAAACTGAACGACAATCATCCCCTTTTTTCAATCCTGACTGCATATGTCTGGGGCTACACATTACCTCCCTCCCTCTTTGGAGCCTACATAAAACTTTTACTTTTTTATTTCTTTTTAGTATTGGGTATTGAACTCAAGGGCATTCTACCTCCTCTGAGATACACCCCCAGATCCTTTTTATTTTTATTTTTTTTTGAAACAGGGACTCACTAAGTTGTTAAGGGTCTTGCTAAGTTACTGAGGCTGGCCTTGAATATGTGATCCTCCTGTCTCAGCCACCCAAGTACTAGGATTATAGATGTGTACTGCAGTACCAGGCTGCCTATTTGGAACTTCTAACGAGGCCCTCTGAGGTGTGAGCTGGGGCTAAGGTCACAGGTTCCAGCTCTGCCACCACCTCTGGCCAGGTGTAGACTGAACTCCTTGGGCAGAGCTGCACCTGTTGCCCTCAGAGTACCTGACACAGCCATGCTCCAGGATCTGTCCGAAAGGGACTGACCTTCCTTTACTTCTCTCAGGATGCATGGAGTCTCCTACCGCCCTGACTTTCCTCATCCAGTGCTGGCAGGCCCTCCCAGGTCTCTCCCCTTGCTCTGTGATGGTTTAGGCTCAGGGATGTCTGCAAAGCATCAGCCCCCCCTTGTGTGGACTCTTATCCTTTGGTGTAGAGCTCTAGCTATCCCCGCCCAGAGCTAGCAAGGCCTAGAGTCACAGAGGCCTAGGGTTATAGAGGTCTGGGGCTACAGAGGCATTGGGCTGTGCCTCTGGGCTAATTCTGCATCATGGGCATGGACGGATGAGAGCCCAGTGACTTAAGCTGTAAGTAGCTCAAACCCTCAGAGCAGATATGATGATACCTAGATAAACCGGTGCTTAGTTTAGAGTTTGACACACAGCAGGTGCTTATAATAAAAATATCAGTGAGTAAAACAGACCTGGGCCCTGGCCTTGAGGTCCTATTGAGTGCACCTGCAGGTATCTGTTCTTGCCTTAGTCACAACACTGACCTCACTTCATGACCGGTCTCCCTCCTTTGATGGTGAGCACCAGGGCCAGCCTTGGTTCTTGGTTCAGTATCTTCAGTGCCTAGCACACAGTAGGTGCTCATAGTAGGTGATGAATCACTGGGTCCTACATTTTATTTACCCAAGACTGCCAAGGACAGCAGAAAGATCAGGCAATGGAGCTTGCTTCTGCGAGCTCAGCCATGCTTTCCCTGCTGCACATGGTCTGTTATGTAACTGCAGGCAGCAAGGAGAGAACAATATGGGAAGAGCATGTTAGGAGTCATTTGCAGACCTGTCAGCAAGCGTCGGCTGCAGATACAGCTGGCAGTAGATGGGCCGACTCTTCACAAGACAGAACAAAAACACATTGGTCTGGAGTAATCATTGTTTTCTTGCTCAACTTGTTTGCCCGGAGTAAGTTCATCTCTAAAGCAGCCAGTAAGGTCCCTCCTCATTGGAGGAGGAGCATATTAATAGGGGCCCATTGAAGGTTAAGTGGAGCAAAAGGTTTCCTAAAGGTTTCCTGGTTTAAAGAGCGTTGGAGTTTAGTAAAAGTCATGTGACTAATGGACAATTGTACTTCTAGCTACAAGGAATTGAGCACTTACTGTGTGGTAGTCACTTATAGGAGTGCTTTGCAACCATTTCCATTTTTAATCCCAGCCAAATCAAACTTGCAGGTTGGGTTTTATTATTCCCATTGACAGAGGTAGAAACGAAGGCTCTGAGAGGTTAACTTGCCCTGTGCCACCCCAGTAGATACGGGCAGAGCTGGAGCCTGTGCTGCGGTGGTTCCCAGCCAGCAGAAAGCATACCTTGGAATCACCCCTGACACTGCTAAACCACGCGCCCAGGCAGACCGTCTATTCTAAAAAGCATCCCCAGTGATACTCCTGTGCCTCCCTGCGGGAAAGCCTCAGCATAAACTACTCACACTCTCTGAGCCCCAGGTTTTCTTATTTGAAAAATGGGGGGTCACTGGGACCCAGGGCTGTTTGCAAGGATCCAAAAGAGCTTGTGCCTGTGAAAGGGGCCCGCACAGCCGCGTGCAGGGGTGCTCTGTAATTGCTGACTTCCTTGTCCCAGCAACCCAGGAGCGCCTGGAGGGCTTTGGGTCTCTTGTGTGTGTACATGACCCCACTTTGCCAAAGACCCAGAACACTGTTTTCTGGGCTTTGGGGTTCAGTTTCCTGATTGTTTGTTATTATTCTTAATAGAATTCAGGAGAAGGCCACGAATGGGCCAGACATCTGTGATAAATCTGCTGGGGTTTTTACAGGAAAGACTTCCCAAGTTCACTGTATTCTATATTTCTTGCTTTTCTTTCCAGCTACCACACAGCCAGGAAAACATCTTGCTTGAACTGAGGAAAAAAAAAAAGCCAGTTAGCCTCTGGTGAAAGTTGACTTAGGAAATATGAGTGTCATATTCTATAGCAGAGTGTAAGGATGTTTGTAGCCCTCTTTCTAAAACACTCATCTGAAAGGCAAAGAGTATTTATTGCAAATACTCCATGTTCCAGAGCCTGTGTCAAATGCTTTGCACATATTATCTCATGTAGGACCTCCTTCCTGGGGATGGAAGAGGGAGTAGGGTTGTAACTTTACAGATGAGGAAACTGAGGCTCAGAAAGCTGACATGATATGACCAAGGCCCTGCAGCTGGTGAGCAGGGTCACACCAGTGGTCTGGCTTCAAATCATATAGCCTTCTCTGTACCACTACTGTTTGCCTCTATTATTTCCCAATAACAAATTAATTTTGTGATAAGAACTAACAAAATTTAAAAGATTGTCCTCAAAAAATAGATAGAAATCTTTCTAAAATGTGAGATTCCTGCTATGCTCACTATACCTAGTTCCTGTCATCATGCCTGATGTGCAATGGATCATTGGTCATCGGATACACAAATAGATGAGTCCACGTCCACTAGTGTCTTTAAAATATGCTTTTATTTTTAATTGATGCATAGTAATTGTACATGTTTATGGGGCACAGTGTGACATTTCCATACCTGTGTATGATGTGTAGCAATAATATAGGAGTAGTTGGCATATTTGTCACCTCAGACATATGATTTCATGTCTGGGAACATGTGTTGGGAGCATTCAACAGCTTTTTTCTTAGCTATTTTGAAATATTCAATTAATCACTGCTAACTATAGTTTCCTACTATGCTTGAGAATCTCAGGAGTTATTCTTCCTATCCATTTGCATCCCTGTACCCATTAGTCATCCTTTCTCCATCGACTAGTGTTTTTATAAGATAGAGAAGAAAGAAGGATTTAACACAGAAGAAGATGACGTGAAGAGGGAAAAGGAGGCAGAGACTCCATGGTTGCTAGTGGTCACCGGAAGCTGGGAGACAGGCATGGGATGGATTCACATCAGAGCCTCTGAAAAGGACCAACCTTGCCAACACCTTGATTTCAAACATTTGGCTCCAAAAACGACGAGGGAATAAATTTCCGTTGTTTCAAGCCAGCAAGGTTTTGGTAATTTGTTACAGCCCCATTTGTTTTCCAAGAAACAAATACACCTATGACACAGTGGTTTTTATTCTACAGATCAGAAAACAGGATGAGAAAAAGTTTATGACTTTGTTCAAGGTCGCAGAATTAGCAACTGCTGCACTCTGAGTTCTAACCAGTTCCAGGTTGGCTTCCTGGACAAGCGATCTGTGTGGTTGCCCAGGGCCCTGACCTCAGAAGGGCCCGTGCTTGGTTTAATGTTCTGCTGTTGCCTTATTGAAATTCTTAGTAATTTTTGAACAAGGGACCCTGCAGTTTTATTTTGCACTGGGCCCTGAAAATCATGTAGCTGGTCCTGACCAGGTCCTACTGGTCCCCAGATCTCTGCTTTTCCCACTCACATCCTTGGTCTCCATCCATCCTCCCACCCCAGCCACAGCCTCAAAAACAGTCCCTTTTTGTGGTAGACTGCGAAATGGCCCCCAGAAGGTGACCACAAAATGTCGAACCCCAGAGACTGTGAGTATGTTACCTTATACGGGAAGAGGGACTTTGCAGATGCTATTAAGGATCCTGAGATGGGAAGATTAGGCTGGGTGATCTAGTAGGGCAGATGTAATCACAATGGTCCATATAAGAAGAGGAGGAGGAAGAGTTAGAGTCAAAAGAGAACGCAATGGGGTTGCAGAAGAGGAGATGGGAGTGATCCACCTTCCAGATGGAGAAAGGGGCTGCTAATCGGGAAATACAAGTGGCCACTAGAAGCTGACCATGGCAAAGAAATGGGTTCTCCCCTCAGAGCCTCTGGAGGAGCCAGCCCTGCCGACACTTTGCTCAGTCCAGTGGAACCAAGTTCGGAGTTCTGACCTCCAGAGTCATCAAAGAATAAATTTGTGCTTTGAGCCACTAACTTTGTGGTAATTGGTTATAGCAGCAACAGGAAACTAATGTGCCTTGCTTCCAAGACTCTCTCTTACATTCACCTTTAAATCTGCAGAAGAAAAATAAATCATTCTAGCTGTATTGGAGAAGATAAATAGAGCTCAAGTTCAACAGAAAAACATTCACGATATTTACATAACATTTATACCTAATTGTAGAAATCACAGGTTTTCAAAGGCAGGCGTCCTTTTTCAATGTTCATTTATTATGCAGGGGAAAAGATTTCAATATGTATAGTTAAATTATCAAAGTAACCTATGTGAGACAATAATTACTAGTTTAGAAACCCAAAGAGTATTTAAAAGTGTATCTTTTAAAAAGCTTTCCATGCTTCTTCTTTAATCATTCATTATTCTGAAAGGAAACATAATTTTGACATTTGTGTTATTTAATGGTTATATTTCTGCCTAGTACATAAAAAGTTAAACATCAAAAGATTGTTTTAAGCATAAATTTAATCAAGGTCCTTTTAAGAAAAAAAAATACAAGCAGTCATCAAAATTCTGCAACACCAAACAAATAAAACTAAAATAAAAATCAAAAGAGAATTCAGAGTCCGCTTTCCTCGGCCTGACTTTTAAGGGTACTCATCGCCTAGCCTTCGCACAGTGTTCCTCCCACATCTGCCACCAGCCCTCCCCTCCATGCAAAGGGGTGCAGCTGAAAAAGCATGCATTTCAGATCAAATTCTCTTCCAACATTTCCTGCCTGTGTAAGTTTGGGAAAATCGCTTAATTTGTCTGGGTCATAGTATGCCCATTTTACAAATGAGGAAATTAGTCTTCAAGGCTGGGTCGTAGAGGAAATGAACCATGCCTGGCAGGACTCTGTCTGCACACTGTAGGTGTTGGGAATGATGCTGTCAGGTACTCATTGCTGTCCCCTCTTCCTGTCAGGGAGTAAGCATGTTCTGAACTCTCTGGTTATCCTGGTATAGGATAACAGGGCATGGTTATCCTGGTATAAAAAAGTTAGTTTTAGGATTTCTAAGTAGGTGTTTGAAGCTCCTAGCAGCAAGCAATCTGTATAGAAGACAAAGCCTGGACCCATTCAGGGCATGGAGTTTCTGCTTTACACAACTGAGGACCCAGGACCGATGCTTGCTCTCTTGTGTAAGAGGCACTCAAAGCTTTCTGAGCTCGTAGAGAGATGGAAAGGTTGGGGAGGAGTGGGGTTTCTGGTGCAAGTGTCATACTGTTGGTTCCCCTGGAGGCATGAGGCAGAGGGTGAAAGAATCCGCAGATGGGGTTGACTCTGACTTCTAAAGAAGTGGGCCTGGGACCCTCTGCCCACCATCTGGCTCACTGTTCTGGGTGCATTGAGCCATGCAAGGTCTTAGCCCCCTGTGTCCTGGATGAGTGGATTAAAGATGGCCGCGTGGGACAAATAATAAGATATTTGCTCAGCTTCTTTAACCAAGCCCAGAATAACAGTGGGTTCAGTGAAATAGAAGATTTGTTTCTCTCACATCAAAGTTTAGACTGGTAGGTGTTCCAGGAGGAAGGGCAGCTTTGTTCCATAAGTCATCTGAGGACCTGCTGCTTCCTTCTTTTCCTGTTTTCCACCACCCCTCGGGTGTTGGTTCGGTCTTCCTAGCTTCAGTTAGCTCTCATCCACCTCATCTGCCCTTTAGTGAGCCTGAAGGGAAAGAGGAAAAAGGAGACCAGCTGCTTCCATTTCAGGGCATGACCCCCGAGGTTTCCTACATTGCTGCTTCTCACATCCTATTGGCCAGAACGTTGTCACATGGTTATCTCCAGCTGCAAGAAAGAAATATAATCTTTGGTTGCACGGCCATGAGATCAACTAAAAGGTGTAAGTGTGGGGCTATAATGAACAGGAATTGGAATCAAATGGATATTAGAGGCAGTTAGTAACCACACTGCAGAGAGACTACATGGAAGGACAAATATTTCCCCACTGTATCAGTCAGGGCTCAATCAGAGAAGAACCATTGTGACTTTAATGGAATAGGGAGTTTATTATAGAAATGTTAAATCGAATTAAGTTTGGCCTAAAGGTTTTTCTGTACATAGTGAACTGTAACCTATCTTGATGTAAAAACAAACTGTATTAGTGGTGGGGCACCATACAAATACTGCATCGTTCCACTCCTATAAGACACCCTAGTGTAGTCAAAATCATGGAGACACAGCTGGGTGCAGTGGTGCATGCCTGTCATCCCAGTACTTGGGAGGATGAGGTAGGCGGATCACCAATTCGAGACTAGCCTCAGCAACTTAGCAAGACCCTGTTTTAATAAAAAAATATAAAAGGGCCAGAGGTGTAGCTCAGAGGTAGAATGCTCCTGGGTTCAATCCCCAGTACCAACAAAACAAAACAAAACACAACAAATCATATCCTAACCTGGAAGCTTTTGCAACAGGTAGCTAGATCTCAATTAATCATAGCAGCTGAACTTCCAGCTAATCAGAGGCTCTGAGCTGCTGACAAATGCTGACTGCTGCCCATCAGGTTGTCTCTGTATGTCACTTCCTTCTCTCTGGCTATAGAAATACGACCTTATATAATTGTGGGAGAAGCTATGGGAACAATTCTGAATAGGGAAGGTGAAGAATCAGAAAAGTCTTGAAGGACCATGCTGAGACTCATAGGTGGACAAGTGAAGGGGGAAGATAACAAATTAGAATCTGCAGCACATTTGCACCTGTCTCTCATCTCATCTAAACAGGACAGCCTTCACAGAGCAATGATTGCCACTTTAACTTCTAAACCTTGCGCAACATTTTTTGGCCAACTCCAACCTGAAATTGTACCAGAAGTGAATTCTGGGAACTGTAGTTACAGCTTAGTCAAGCCAACACAGTTACAAACTACCACATCCCTGTTGCTGAGAGTGGTTGGCATTGAGGTTGGACAGATCTGGGGGCTGCAGGGCTGGATGCAGGGACAGGAGGAAGTCCTGCATGGGCTAGTTGAGTGGCACTGCAATGGACGATGCTGCTGAGGGTAAGATGTGAGACACTGGTGTGCCTCAGTGACCCTTCCCCCAGTGCCTTGACACCATACAACCATGCTACAAGCCCTTCTACTTCAACACTCCTCCTCCATGAGAACTAAGGGGCAATCTTGGGAACTAAAATGCAGTATTGGGAGGGAGGAAACCCTAAATTGATGGGAAAAAAAAGTTCACAATGATTACATTAGATTTTCTGCCCGTGGGCAGATTATGCACTTAGAATAGGAGTTGTGTTATAGAAAAACAAGTTGCATTTCTTATACACTTGAATAAGTATAGTGAGAAATTCTCTTTGGCTAAATAGGTAGTCAACAAGTCTCATCTGTCTCCTTCCTGTGTGCTAGGTCTTCCTTCACCAAAGTGAAGGAGGCCATTGGTCCCTCAGTGGGCCAGGCTCCGGGTTTTGCATGTGTGCCTCCTTCTTTCATGAAGGTTCTTTCACTTTTGTCATTTTGCATTTTAAGCAACCCCATGGTGAATTCTTCCACCTTGATTCAGCTCAAATTAACACTCCTCTGTTAATGCTTCTTGACACCCTTGTCCTGCCTCCTCAATGCCCCCAGGATTTTGGTCCAACATTATATGTGCATCCAACTCAATGTAATGTCTCCCAAGCTAAATTGTGACCTCGGGTATCCTATGTCTCTGTAGTCTGCACCAGGGAACAGACTCATAGACTGATTGATTGGAGGCCGGGCGTGGTGGCGCATGCTTGTAATCCCAGTACTTGGGAGGCGGAGACCGGAGGATCCGGGTTTGCGGCCAGCCTCAGCTACTTAGTGAGGCCCTCCACAACTTCGTGAGACCCGGTTTCAAAATAAAGTATAAAAAATAGGGCCGGGGGTGTAGC
>PVJS01028951.1:0-25145 GCA_004027185.1 Glis glis
CAAAAAAAAAAAAAAAAAAAAAAAAAAAAAGAATAGCCGGGCATGGTGGCGCACACTTGTTATCCCAGTACTTGAGAGGCTGAGACAGGAAGTTGGCAGGTTCACAGCCAGCCTCAGCTCCTTAGTGAGGCCCTCCGAAACTTAGTGAGACCCTGTTTCAAAATAAAGAATAAAAAATAGGGCTGGGGGTGTAGCTCGGAGGTAGAATGTCCCTGGGTTCAATCCCTGGTTCCACAAAAAAAATTTAAAAAGTTCACAAGGAATTGAGTTTTAACCTTTTTCTATGGCTTTCTGGTACAGTGTGTCCTGGATTAGTGTTTCTATTGGCCATTGCCTTACATCTGAGGTAACAGCCCAAATGAAATTTAGATTCTGAGACTGTGACTAAAGACTGTAGTCTTTCCTTATCCAAGGTTCTGCTTTCCAGTTTCAGTTACCTACAGCCAACTATGGTCCAAAAATATTAAATGGAAAATTCCAGAAATAAACTATTCATGAGTTTTAAATTCATGAGTTTAAATTATGGGCTGTTCTGAGTAACATCACTTTCTTCTTGACCAGTTTTATAGTTTTCACCCATACTTTCTAGAAATTCTTACAAAAATATGCAAGATTTGAAGAATTTTAATAGCAGAGAAAATTTATAAGAAAAATTCTTATTATTTTTCTTCTCTAGTTATTATAAAAAGCTACTTTTAAGAAGAGTATAAAAGGATATATTAAAGAGATTTAATAGATTTAATATTCATATGTTATGGATTTAGTATGTAGGTGATATCACATATAAAGAAAATAGTCATAATTCTGAATACCAAACTTAGGAAAAGTCTTTGAAGAGTCATAATTGTGTGTGTGTGTGTGTGTGTGTGTGTGTGGTGCTGGGGCTTGAACCCAGGGGCATTCTACCTCTGAACTACACCAAAAGCCCTATTTTTTATTTTGAGACAGGGTCTCACTAAGTTGCTAAGGGTCTTGCTAAGTTGTTGAGGCTGGCATGGAGCCTATGATCCTCCTGTCTCAGCCTCCCAAATACTGGGATTACAGATGTGTACCACCATGCCCAGCTGATTATTCATAAATAAATAAGTAAATAAATAAATAAAGGCAGGGTGTCCTGGTGGCTTTGCATCAGACTGACCTGAGTATGAACTTGAACCCTACACCATGGGCTTACAAGTTACATACCCCTCAGAGCCGCATTAGTAAAACAGCATGAAAAGCACCTGCCTTGTGTGGTCTATTGGAGAATTAAGTCATGTTACAGGGAAAGTGCTGCTGCGCAGAGTTTTCAGCAGGTAGTAGTTCCTTTCTCAACACTGTTATAGTTAAAGCAATATAATTGTATTGTCCTGTGCCTCCCTCATGTTAATTAGGATTCATTTTGTTGCATTTTAAACGAGAAATATGTTGGAAGGACAGTGTTGTAGCTTCTAGGAGGAAGAGTGGAATGGAATCCCCTCTTCTGGAGGGACAGGACCCAGAGCAGCAGGGATGCCTGTGTCTCTCTGGGACACCAGTGTAAGATGATTCAGCAACTGCAGTCATTCCCCATTTGTTCAAGTTTTCAAATTCCCAGGAGAATGTGGCCCAGCTTGGCTCAGTCAGCCCTGACCAGCTGAGGAGGTAGGAGGAGGGAGCGGCTATTGGGAATCACTTGAACACAGGGCTGCTGCATGATTTGTCTCCCCTAGTTAACATTTGAAGTATTTTTGGAATATTTTTTCTTTATTTTATTCTGTTTAGTATTGGGGATTGAACCCAGGGGCATACAACCAATGACCTACATCCTCAGCCCTTTTTATTATTTATTTATTTATTTATTTATCTATTTTTTTATTTTTTTATTTTGTGGTACCAGTAATTGAATCCAGGGGCATTCTACCTCCGGGCTACACCTCCAGCCCTATTTTTTGTTCTTTATTTTGAAACAGGGTCTCACTAAGTTGCAGAGGGCCTCACTAAGTAGCTGAGGCTGGCTGTGAACCTGGATCCTCCAGTCTCAGCCTCCCAAGTACTGGGATTACAAGTGTGCACCACCACGCCTGGCTTTATTTTTTATTTTGAAACAAGGTTTTGCTGAATTGACCAGGCTGGCTGTGAGCTTGCAGTCCTCCTGGCTCAGCCTCCCAAGTAGCTGGGATCATGGACGTGCGCCACTGCGCCTGTCATTGGTTTTCATTGTAACTTAAAAGCTTTGGCCCTTGAAGGTAGAGAGCAAAACAATAGATTATTTGATCACTCCTTTATTTATTCAGTACTGTTTTCAATATTGTAGTGCTGGGGATTGAACCCAGGGCCTTGTTCATGCTAGGCAAATATTCCACCACTGAGCTACATCTGCAGCAATCTTTTCAAATAGTTTGGAACAATTGTATGTGGCACATAAATGAAAGGCCCTGAAATAGGAAGGAATAGCAGATAGTAAAGTTTCCTGGAAAAATGCTAACAAAACAGTCCCTATGCTGTATCCTTGGATTCTGCATCCAGAACCCAACTGTTGATTGAAAATATTTGAAAAAAAAACCTATACTGAACTTATACAGACCTTTTCTTCTTATCATTATTCCATAAACAATACAACAATTTACATAGTGTTCACATTGTACTAGGTGCTAGAAGTAATCCAGAAATGACTCGCATATACTGGAGGATATATATAGGTTGTATGCAAATACTACACCATTTTATACACATTTTGGTGTCTTCGAGAGGTCCTGGAACCAGTCTCCCACGAATACCAAGGCATGACTGTACCATACTTAGCTGCTGTCATTAAATGATCTCCCCATTTTGTTTCCACTAATATAAACTTTGATCTTAACACCTGATATTTTCTTTAAGATAACAAAACTGTGATATGTGACATTATGTAGGTTACCAAACAGATAAATAGTTATCAGTTCATCTATTCAGACTTAATTATGCTCTTAAAGTGGTGTCTATGTAAGCCGGGCGTGGTGGCGCACATTTGTAATCCCAGTACTTGGGAGGCGGAGACTGGAGGATCTGGGTTCTCGGCCAGCCTCAGCTACTTAGTGAGGCCCTCCGCAACTTCGTGAGACCCAGTTTCAAAATAAAGTATAAAAAATAGGGCCTGGGGTGTCGCTCAGAGGTAGAACGCCCCTGGATTCAATCCCCAGTACCGCAAAAAAACAAAAAAGTGGTGTCTATGTGCCTTGTAAAACTCATTTTCATTTGTAAATTACAGTTTTCCTTTTAAAAAAAAAAACAACTGAAGTAACTATTGCCTACAGCTGTGGGAAGTTAAAGCTGGTTTTGATATAAAGGAAAGTGGAAGTTTGCAAAAGTATTGGGGATTTGATGTTAATTTGTGGTGTTAACAAGGAGAATTCTATTTTAAGGAAGTCTGACTAACATTCATACATTCAAGATTGTAGTGAACTAGTTGAAGTACATTCACTGTATTTTATTATATTAGAATTAAAATAGTCTGATTTTTTCTTTCACCCCAAAACAAATTTTATTTGAGGATATTTGTGTAAACATTGAAGGTTAAGTAGAGAAAAGAAGGAAGAACCATGGAAATCAGTGTTCAAAAATGCTGATTGTTAAACACTGAAGTAATGGATGTCAAAGTTATATACTTTTGCTAGAGATTGGTTGTTTATTTTATTTATTATTATTATTTTTTTTTTTTGCGGTACCAGGGATCCCGGCCCTACTTTTTATCCTTTATTTTGAAATGGGGTCTCACGAGGTTGCGGAGGGCCTCACTAAGTAGCTGAGGCTGGCCGCGAACCTGGATCCTCCGGTCTCGGCCTCCCAAGTACTGGGATTACAAGCGTGTACCACTGCGCCCGGCTTGTTTATTTTTTTTTTTAAATAAAATCAACATTGCTCAAGACTCATGGTTTTCCATTCGAATTTACTGAACATTATTTCTAAATTTGTTTTCTTGATATTTTAAATTTTTTCTAAAATACTAAATTTATCTCCAAATCTTCAAGTTATTTTGCAACTGATAGAAGATGAGCAGTGTTTACTGGCATTTATCTGGAACCCATTTGGAAGGAAGGACAAAGGAAGTAGTTCAATTTTTTTTTGTTGTTGTTGTAGAGAAGGAATTAAATTAATCCTGATCATTTGAGTATAAGATGATAAACTGCATGATTTAGGGGACTTTAGGCTCCAAGCTTTACCTTCTCAAATGGAGTCCATCAAATACTGTAGGAAATGAATTGCTTTCTTCTTGTGCTTCCATAGTATTTTTTCATAGCTGTGTTAGAGCAGCCATTACATCGTGTTGTGGGTGTTCAACAGTCATTCATTCACTCAACAGAAATCTTTGCAGGCATCCCGTGTGCCAGGCATGGACCTTAGTGCTGGAGACAGAGTGGCAAACACAAAATCTCTGCCCTTTTGAAGTTTTAGTGGGGAAGGCCAGTGAAGAAGGGAACACATAAAGGACTGATTTAATTTCAAATTGGGAAAAGAAGTAGGGAGAAGTGAAAACAGAAAGGGACAGGATCAGCACTGGTTGGGGCAGTCAGGGAAGACCCTCACCCAGCCACATTTGCATGAGGCCCGTGTGATTTGTCAGCAGCTTAAAAGACTTGATAGAGGGTTCTTCAGGCTAAGGAATCAGCAAGTGCAGAGTCCCCAAGCAGTAATGAAATTGTCTTCAAGAATGTGTATAAGGAATGCACTAGAAGGCCTTGGTGCCCAGTGAGGACAGAGGGAAAGGAAGAGAAAGAGGATGCAGTCAGAGGCAAGCAAAATGCAGACCAGGCAGTTATTTAAATTTCATTCTAAATGATAATAATGGGATATTGAGTTGTTGTTGTTGTTTTTTTTTTTTTTTTTGCAGTACCGGGGATTGAACGCAGGGGCGTTTTACCTCCACACTACGCCCCCGGTCCTATTTTTTATACTTTATTTTGAAACTGGGTCTCACGAAGTTGCAGAGGGCCTCACTAAGTAGCTGAGGCTGGCCGCGAACCCGGATCCTCTGGTCTCCGCCTCCCAAGTACTGGGATTAGAAGCGTGAGCCACCACGCCCGGCTCGGATATTGAGTTTTTAGCAAGGGAGTAACAAGATCTGATTTATGCTTGTAGAAGATCGCATTAGCTACTGTGTGAAACAGATTGGAGAGAGCAGGAGCAGAAGCCAGGAAACCAGTTAGGAGGTCATTAAAGCAGCCAGAGAGAAGTGGTGGTGGCTTGGGTGAGGGTGGAAACACAAATAATTTGATCGATTTGAAGGTTATTTTGGAAGTAGAACTCATGGCACTTGCTAAAAGATTGTATGTTTGAAAATGGAGTGAAGAAGGGTTCCTTGGTTTCTGCCTTGATCAGCTAGGCGGCATGGTGGTACCATTCACTGGATGGGAAGAGCAGGGGAGGGCTGACCTGGGAGAGAATAATTTCTTCCCTTCTGCTAGTGGAATTTTCTTGAGGGAGAGAGAGGAAATGGGGTTCAGAGAGGTTAAGAACCTGGGCCCAGGTCCTGCAGGTAGAACAAGGACTCCAACCCAAGCAGTCTGGTCTGAAGTATGCATCTTCCCATTTAGCTCCATGGTTAGGAGCAAGGGCATTCAAGGCCAAGGAAACACCGGCAAAGTCAGAGAGCCAGCAAGGTGTGAAATATCTGGAGCAGCAATTTGGGACTCATTGCTAGAGGAGAATTATTTGTTGTCCCTGTTAGATAGGGTCTTAGGGAAACTTAGATCATGTTTCCTTCTTGATCTCCCCAAGTTAAAATCCAGTCTGTCCTGAAAAATTATTGTTAACACATATTAATTGTACAAATTAATGGAATTTACTTGATATTTGAGAACTTTTAATAGCTTGAGAGCTTTTCTCCAGCCTGGACTATTCACCTGAAATTTGATTTGAGGAACATGGCTTCTATTTTTCCCTTTAATCAGAATGCTCTAGCATTTTTCTTCTTGGAGATGATTCCAGCCAGGTGGTGTGGTCCTCAGCTGCACGAGTTGCCCCTTTCCCTCGCATCACGTGTCGCCTTTCTGGGACTCCCCTGTCATATGAGCTGACTTGTTATTTGAAGAGTCTGAGCTTCGCCATTTCACAGGCTTCATAGCATATAGAATTCCTCTTAATTCTTTATGTGATCATTTATTCTCTTACTCACCTCTTCTGCCTGGATATCCAGTCTCTGCATAGAGGTCAGTGGCATCTCACATGGGAGCAAACTAATATAATTTGTCACAGAGAATATCCTTTTAGAGGAAGCAAGTAATGCAAGTGATTTCCACTCAGTGAGTAACCGAGTGCGCACCTCATCTGTGTAGTTATGTTTGATATAATGTTTAATGTCACACTGCACACAGGCACTTGATTTGTGGCATTTATTTATTTATTTGTGATCGGTCTCACTATGTTGCCCAGGCTGGGCTAGACCTTGCAATCCTCCTGCCTTAGACTCCTAAGTAGCTAGGACTCCAGACGTGTACCACCACACCCAGCTGAATTGTGGCTTTTGGTGACAAATAACACATTTATAGTTTATGAGCATTGCCTACTCGTGCTTTGGGACTCTAGGAATTTGTTTTTCTTTTCAAATATCACACTTCTTCCCACTCTACCCTACCCCATATTGGATAACTCAGGAATATGAAATTCCTTTAACTCACTATAGCTGTTTTTCAGAAAATAGAAATTGAGTAGCATGTATAATATAGTGACAACTATTGAATATCATTACTGGATACAATATGTGCTTGAGGAATTTTCTTTTTTCCATGCAGGACAAAGTGGATTACAAAAAAAGAGAAAGTATGTGCCAGTTATCAGGGGTGTTTCAGTTATCAATTTATTATCTCAGCTCCAAATCTACATGTCTTTGCCCTGCTCTGTGTATAGGAGTTGGACCCTAGTGCAGCATTGGGCTTTGCTGTGGAGGCTGGGGAGCACTGCAAAGGACAGCAGCAGGGAGGCACGCCCTTCCCAGCCTGGTTCTCCTTCCTTTATTCAGTGCATGAGCCCAGCAGTCCCTGCAGAACAGACTTGTGCAAGTTAATAAATTAATAAAAATCTGTGGTGCAGGAATTTGGGAGCAGTTTAGCTGGGTGGTTCTACCTCAGTGTCTTATGTGCATACAAGGTTGTAGATGCTGGTGAAGGGTACAGTCATTTGCAGGCCTGCATGGCTAGCTGTTGGCTAGAAGCCTCAGTTCCTTTTCTGTGTGGGCCTCTCCACGGGTTGCTTGAATATCCTCATAGTATGGCTGCTGGCATCCCCCTGGGAGAATGATCCAAGAGACTGAGCCGAAGCTACCATGCCTTGTATGACCCAGCCTCAGAAGTCAGGTGACAGCACTCCTACTGCACCATGTTGGCTGTGTGGGTCAGCCCTGATTCAGTGTGGGAAGGCATTACACAAATTGTGTGACTATCAGGGGAGGCAAATTATTAAGGACCATTTTGGAAGTGGACTATCCCAAGACTTACAAATAATTACTTTAGGATGTATTCAGTGATGCTTGGTAATGTGTTAATAAAAATCCTGGAAGCATACTGCTTTAGAAATTTGACAAATGAAGCTGTGCCCAGTGGTGCACGCCTATAATCCTAGTACTTGGTAGGCTGAGACTGGAGTGTTGCAGGTTCCAGACTAGCCTCAGCAACTTAGCAAGACTCTGTTTCAAAATTAAAAATAAAAAGGGCTGGGGGTGTAGCTCAGAAGTAGAATGCCCCTGGGTTCAACCCCCAGTACCAAAAAGAAAAATAAATGAAATGATATAAATAAATGAAATGATATAAATTAATACAAAATTGCCTATAATAGCAGCTTCTAAAATGCTTAAGTTAGGTAGAATTATGTACAGCAAAAGTGTTCTCAAGCATTCATTTAAGTTTCTCTTAACCTGGTTCCAGTTAACACTCCTATCATCTGTGAAACATACAGGCGTGATAGATGCTCAGGGCCACTCCTATCAGTTGAGTTGTTGACTTACTAAGAATCAACAATTTGTTCCCAAGAATATGTATAGTAATTGTATTTGTTATTGTAATTATGTACTTTAAATAGTACTATATACAAACCAAAGAAATGTGAATATAAGAGTTGTCTGAAAATTAAGTTCAGTACTTTGGATAATCTGATAAACATGAGTTACTTAAATTTATTGTTGAATTAATTGTGGGCTAGTCAATAGTGAAAGACCAGAAACAAAAATCCTGAAAGTCTAGAAAAATCCTGGACTCAGAGTGATTCTCAAGTGTCTTGAAGGTCTTTCTGTAAAGAAACAGAAGCTGGAGATTTCAGATGATGCCTTGTAGATATGGTTATGGCAGAATACTGGTCAGCTGATTCCCTCTCAAAGAAAAGACTTTAGCCTCACAACAAAACACTGGCAAAAGAATGAATATTTATACATTTGATGTTAAAATGATTAAGGTATTACTCAGCATGTTTCTTCTCATTAACCAAGTAACTGCTGGTCATAATTGCACCTGATGAGAGAAACATCCAATCTCTACCTAGCAGGACCTTTGAAAATTTGAACACAGGATATATAGCCTGTGTTCCTGAGGACCCTGTGGATTTGGGAGTATGTCTCTGGGATACATACTGGTGGTTGGTGACGAAAGTGGTAGATTGGGTGAAGATTTCAGGGTGGTCACTGTGACTGTGGTCTTCTAGAGCAGCTTTCTCCCATGGATCAGTATGTGTATTCTTTCTGGAGAGGAGTACATCTGGACATTCAAGGAGTCCACAGCACTTCAGAATATATTTAAAGTCAATTACTTAGTTCAACTTAATTTACCCTTAATTCAACTAATTTACCCTTAAACACATACTGGAAGAAGGTGCATGATTTGTCCAACAGAGCGAAGCTTGAGTCTACGCGAGAACCAACAGGATGAAAAGTATTGCTCCTACAATATTTTTCTGCTGCACCATGCTCTTTCTCTTCAGTAGATTAAAGTTTCATAGAAAATTCATTTTTCCCATTTATAAGCCCTTTAATCTTATATTTCATTAAAGTAAACTTTAAATCTTGATAAATTCAAAATTAATGAAATATAAATCTAATGAGGTTTTGTCATACCGGAAATAGTTTCTGTTATTAAAAAACACTCTGTTTTGACCTGTGATAGATTGGAATTAGGCTCAGTTATGTTTTCTTTCATACTTTATTTCGTCTTTTCCCTTGTCAGACCCATCGCCTCTCTACTCTGCATACCCTCATTGTGAATGTCTGCTTCCCATATTTTGGTTCTGCCGATCTTCTGCCCTGATACCTTTCCCTTGACTTTCAAGGGCTAGCACAGTGGCCTCTGACATAGTCAATGAAATCTTTCTCCTCTGAGTGACTGTTGCATATTTATCAGCCCCATACTACTATCTAAGGTCATATTGTCTTCACGGCTGGCTGGCTGGCTGGCTGGCTGGGGGCTCAGATGTTCTTCTACTCTGGTGGTGTTCCTACCGTGGTCCTAGACTCACATACTCACTCTGCCATTATGTGTTGGTTAGTTACCATTAATTTGCATGTTATGGTTTCAGTGAAGCACTTTAAAAACAAAACTTGTCTGTGTTTTTTTTTTTTTTGGTACTAGAGATTGAACCCAGGGGCATTCTACTGCCAAGCTACACCCCCAGCCCTATTTTTTATCCTTTATTTTGAAACAGTGTCTCACTAAGTTGTGAAGGGCCTCACTAAGTAGCTGAGGCTAGCCTCGAACACAGATCCTCCTATCTCAGCCTCCTAAGTACTGGATTACAAGCGTGTGCCACCACGCCTGGCTCTTGTCTGTGTTTAAGTAGATCTTCAAATCAATTTTCTTTTTTTCCTAGGAAAGTTATTGGGCACCAGTATACCTAAAAGAACATCTTGTCATGAGATGTATTTTATTGTATATTTTCAGAAGTGACTAAGAATAATGATTTTTTTATTACCTTTAGGTCTTCTGTCATTGCCAATTTTTATAACAACACCCTCTTTTTTTTTGCGGTACTGGGGATTGAACCCAGGGGCATTCTACCTCTGAGCTACACCCCCAGCCCTATTTTTTATTCTTTATTTTGAAACAGGGTCTCACTAAGTTGCGGAGGGCCTCACTAAGTAGCTAAGGCTGGCCACGAACCTGTGATCCTCCTGTCTCAGCCTCCCAAGTGCTGGAATTACAAGTGTGTGCCACCACACCCGGCTCAACACCCTCTTAATAGGTGTCACAAGTGAATGTCATGACCCGAGGCTAACACTCCAAAATAATGACTATGAAACTGTAATATAGACAATAAAGTGTAAGGTTAGGAAGTTGAGATGTAAAGCACAGATGTGAGATAGAAATATGCACGTTATATTTTAGGAAGGGATCCAAATTGCTATTTAAAATCATAAAATAAAACATTAGAAATGACAAGCGAAGAACCGGGTATGGTGGCGCACGCTTGTAATCCCAGTACTTGGGAGGCTGAGACAGGAGGATCCGGGTTCGCAGCCAGCCTCAGCTACTTAGTGAGGCCCTTCACAACTTAGTGAGACTCTGTTTCAAAATAAAGAATAAAAAATAGGGCTGGGGGTTTAGCTTGGAGGTAGAATGCCCCTGGATTCAATCCCCAGTACCGCAAAAAAAAAAAAATGACAAGCGAAGAAATACCTATTTAACAAATAAAACGTCTTTCTAGTTTCTAGTTGAAATCTTTTGTTTTGCATTTATTTGTGTAGAACATATTTTATAAGGGAGTTTAAAAAGAAACTATAACTATATCATTAAATATGCCTATTTAATAGGTAAATGTAAAGCATTTTATGTATTGGTTTTCATGAGTTGAATGGAGTTGCCATTGTGTTCATGCGGCTCTCGGCCTTCTGTCATTTCAGACACCCAGGCATCAAAGCAAGGAGGACAGCTTTGTTACCACCATCTGGCTATAGCTCAAAATGTGGATTCCCTTCCTTTGACATAATTCTTAACAATGATTAGCTTAGATTAAGAGCAAAAAGTTGGTCTGTGTTCTTATCTGAGAGGCATCTCCCATGAGAGAATTTACATCTCAGTTCTAGAGTCCAGTCCAGATTTAGCTGAGAATCTTGAAAAATAGTATTCATATAGGAAATGCACAGTGAGTAAATTTAATGAGCTTTCACAAAGCGAGCCTGCCATGTTGAACCCTGAGGAATAAACAATGCTCCCAACACCCTGGATGCTCCCTCCTCCCCATTAGTCACTTAAGCAGGGGCTGTAACCACCCTCCCAACACCACAGGTGACTTTGCCTGTTTTTTAAATCTACTTAGATGGACTCTTAGAGCAAATGCTCTTGTATCTGTCTTTGGACTTAGCATTATGTTGACATTATGTCTGTGCAATTCATCCACACTGTTGCATTATTAGAGTTCCAGCTGATAAACACACCGTGATTTATTCATCACACTGATGCTGAAGATTTGTGTTTCCAGTTTTGCTTACTATGAAAAGTGCTGTTGTGCCAGGCATGGTGGCGCACACTTGTAATCCCAGTACTTTGGAGGCTCAGACTAGAGGATCCAGGTTCGCGGCCAGCCTCAGCTACTTAGTGAGACCTCCACAACTTAGTGAGACTGTGTTTCAAAATAAAGAATAGAAAATAGGGCTGGGGGTGTAGCCTTGAGGTAGAACGCCCCTTGGTTCAATCTCCGGTACCACAAAAATAAGTGCTGCTGTGAACATTCTTATATTTGTCTTTTAAGTACATGTATGATTATTTCTCTTGGTTTATACTTAGAAATAGAATGTCTGGCCAAACATGGTGACACACATCTGTAATCCCAGTACTTGGGAGGCTGAGAAAGGAGGATCTCAGGTTTGAGGCCACCGTCAGCAATTAGTGAGACCCTGTGTCAAAATAAAAAATAAAAAGGGATGGGGTGTAGCTCAGAAGTAGAATACCCCTGGGTTCAATCTCAGTACAGAAGATGAAGAGGAGGAGGAGGAGGGGGGAGGAGGAGAGGGAGGGAGGGAGGGAGGGAGGGAGTGAGTGAGTGAGGGAGGGAGTGCCGGGGTCCAGCCTCCACTGGTCCAGGGGAATCCCTGAAGGAGGTGTAGGGTCGGGAGGGAATGAGAGACAGGAGGCTCAGCAGTTCAGTGAAGCTGCAGGCACTGTCTCTGCCCAGCGAGCATCAGACTTTATTTTTATACCTTTTTTACATCAGAAAGTCTTAACGCTAACAATTTTCTGCTTAGTACATCATGAACAATATTTTTTACTTAATACATCATGGGACTCTTTACAGTGCAGTCATTTACCCACAGTTATTAACAACCCATTGTCCAGATGGTCACAACATGTTCCCCACCAATTACTCAGGTCCCATGCAAACTTGCGTTTCTTCCCACAATGTCAACTTAGCTCTTTTAATCATTTGCATTGTTCTCAAAAATGTCACGCTGCGGTTATCAGGTGACAGACATGACCTTACCTAAAGGCTTTTGACTAGTGCCTTTTATATATTTTATATAAGTCTTAACTATTTTTATATTACGTGGCTACATATATTATGCTAACTAATAAATGTTATTATGGCTAACTATATCTACTATTAAACTATTTTTATTTATATCTTTCCTATGTAGACTATAACTATACTTATGCTAAAGATTAAAAGCTATGAACAATGTGGTTAACTAGACCTTACACCTAT
This sequence comes from Glis glis, assembly GCA_004027185.1. NCBI lineage: Eukaryota > Metazoa > Chordata > Mammalia > Rodentia > Gliridae > Glis > Glis glis. Next base: position 12,613 of record PVJS01028951.1, read on the forward strand.
ACTTAAACTATATTCTATTTTAATGCTATTTATGCTTATATTCTATACTTTATTCTTTCTTTAGTTGAGCTTTAAGTTTTTCTCTATCTTTTTGTGTATCTTTTTCCACTACTCTTTTGTTTCTCTGTATTCGGCATTATCTAACCATCATTTATACAAAGTAAGCAGTGCCTGTATTTGATTAATCTTAGATAAAGTGAAATAAGCACAAAATGTAGGGCTTCTAGCAAGCCTTATCATAAAGTTTGTGTCTCTAGCTCGGACCCTTTTGCCCCTTTATCCAGAGCCACCATTCGCCTTGAAGGTAAGCACCTGTGTAACTTAGAGAAGGATCAGTCACAGGCTGATAGTCACAGGCTTGCTTGTTTTCCTCGAGGGTGAAACCAGAGCCTCCTACCTATCCAGTAGGCAGGCCTCCCAGAAGCCATAATTGATACAGCAGGTCTTTGTTTATGTTCCTCCTTGTTCTGAGCACTAGCTAATATTTTATAGATTGGCGGGTAGTACTCATTATCTGGTTTAACTCCCTTTTCCTATAAATTATTTTTATACTGGGAACAACAGTTTTCCTGCATTTCGCCTGAATTAGAGTCATTCTGCGTAAATTGAGTTCTTGGCATAAGTCCTACAATTCCTGTCACCAATCCCACAATTATTAACATTAATAGTAGGGCCACCAACAGGCTAGCCTTCATTAGAGGATATCCGCTCTGCAACAAGCCTCCTCCTGCTGTGACTTTGTCAAATAGTCGAAGAAACTTTGGTTTCGCCTTTGGTGTCACCAATCCCACAATTATTAACATTAAGGCCACCAACAGGCTTGCCACCATTAGAGGATGTCCACTCTGCAACAAGCCTCCTTCTGCTGTGATTTTGTCAAACAGCCGAAGAAACTTTGGCTTCGCCTTTGGCCCCGGCGGCAGAGGAGGAGGAGAAGGAGGAAAGTAGTAGTAGTAGTAGTAGTAGTAGTAGTAGTAGTAGTAGTAGTAGTAGTATTTCTGGGTCATTAGGTGTTTGTGTATTTAGAGATATACTGCCAGTTTTCCAAAGCGGTAGTTTACACTCTCACTGGCAGCATACAAAAGCTCCAGTTTGAACACAGATTCTTAGTCTCAATCAGATTCCTGAGCTTGGAACCTGGCCCAGTTTGGAGCAAGTGTCTGGTCAGTTATGAGGGGAATGGGGGTCACATAGTGCAGACATGGTTTAGGGGAGCACACCACTGCTACCCTCTAGGTGAAAGTAGAGACGTTTCTAGAAAATGAGAGATTGTATGATCTGGGTAGATACCCTAAAAGGTTTCAACCACATATATCCAAATTAGATGCAGGAAGAGGATCTGGATTAAAGATAAATGCTTCAAGTCATCAACAAAGTCAAGTAGTTGAAGCTATGTGACTGGATGAGATTGCCCATGGAGAGAGAGTGTACAGAGTAAGACGGGATGGTAGCCTGAGGTGGAACAGCGGAAAACACCAACACTTAAAGGATGATGAGAAAACAAATCTCTAAAAGAATCAGAAGGTGAAGGCCGGGCGTGGTTGCGCACGTTTGTAATCCCAGTACTTTGGGAGGCAGAGACCGGAGGATCCGGGTTCGCCGCCAGCCTCAGCTCTCTCTCTCTCTCTCTCTTTCTCTCTTTCTCTCTCTCTCTACTTAGTGAGGCCCTCTGCAACTTCGTGAGACCTGGTTTCAAAATAAAGTATAAAAAATAGGGCCAGGGGTGTAGCGAGGAGGTAGAACGCCCCTGGTTTCAATCCTCGGTACCGCAAAAAAAAAAAAAAAAAAAGAATCAGAGAAGGTGAGATCAGAGCTCCAGTAGAACATGGTGTCATGGAGGCCAAGAAAGATAATTTCTCAAGGAGAAAAGAGTTACCAAAAGTAATTATTGCACTGGGTGCGGTGGCCCATGCCTGTAATCCCAGTACTTGGGAAGCTGAAACAGGAGATTCACAGGTTCGAGGCCAGCCTCAGCAACTTAGTGAGGTGCTTAGTGATTTAGTGAGATCCTGTTTCAAAATAAAAAATAAAATTGGGCTAGGGGTGTAGCTCAGAGGTAGAATGCCCCTGGGTCCAATCTCCAGTACCACCCCCGCACACACACACAAAAGTAATGATTGCTTCCACAAAGTCAATAATAAGTTTTCATTTGGTCTAGAAATGAGGCAGTCAGTGGCCTGCTAAGAATGATTTTAGTGAAATGATGGGGCAGAAGCCAGATCTCAGTGGGTAAGGATCGCTGAGAGGTGAGAAAGCAGCTAGCAAACGTGGCCGACCTTTTCCATGTCACCTAGGTAAAGAAGGAAACGGGGTGAGCGTGGAGAGAAGGCAGTGAAGAGGCGAGAGCTCAAGCACACCTACCTGCTCATAGGCAAGGGCTAGTTGACAATACTCAGGAAAGCGAGGTCCCTAGGGTGGCAGGAGGGGACAGGACCCCAGACTCTGGTGAAATGTGTTGGAGTTGGAGACACAGAAAGACTTCTTCCATTGTAATAATAAAAAAGCTGGGAAGGTGGTTAGTTTGATGGTAGAGGTTTTAAGTAATCTGGTGGTTACTCAGCACATAGTAGGTGCTTAGTAAATGTTAGTTGAACTGTTGACTGAATTACTTTATAGGCATTATTTACTGCAGTTGCACTTATCATTTCTGTGTATGCAGATCTCTCCTGAAGGGGTCTGTTGCATTCTGAGTCTACCCCAACAGGGTGCATAAGAGATTAGAATTATATGGTTACTAAAGAGATCCAGATGTGGTACCTTTAGATAGCTCCTATTTGTTTCCCAATATGGACAATCACCTTTGTCATGGACAGGTATGCTTATTGCAGTACTTAAAGGTTGTATAAATGTGCACTGACTTGAATAAATGTGCTTATGGACGCAAAAAATATTTGCACACTAGGTTCTAGTGTACAGCAATAGTCTGTATATGTATCTAAATATTATCTTAGTGTGAAAATATATAATTATATTGATTTGATTGTATGCAATAATTCTATTGATTTTGAAAAATATTATGATTACATTTTTACAGTTGTTTTCAGACCTCAAGCCATCTTTTAAATATTGTTAATGGTGATAAGAATTAATCCTTACTAGAGAATATAATAATTGTGAACAACCAAATATTATTAAGAACTAAGGCTTTTTTCTTATCTGGTTTCCAGCTTGTATCTTAAATCTTTTTTTTTTTTTTTTTTTGCGGTACCAGAGATTGAATGCAGGGGTGTTCTACCTCCGCGCTATAGATTGAATGCAGGGGCGTTCTACCTCCGCACTATGCCCCCGGCCCTATTTTTTTTTATACTTTATTTTGAGACTGGGTATCCCGAAGTTGCGGAGGGCCTCACTAAGTAGAGAGAGAGAGAGAGAGAGACAGGGAGAGAGAGAGAGAGAGAGAGAGAGAGAGCTGAGGCTGGCCGCGAACCTGGATCTTCTGGTCTCCACCTCCCAAAGTACTGGGATTACAAGCATGCGCCACCATGCCCGGCCTTAAATCTTTTTAAAGTAAGTTACATGACCTAATGAAATGTGTGGGATACAATTGGGCGACGCCTGAAAGGAGCAATAATAATGGAATTCTCACGATGTGGAAAGGGCACATAGCACCATGTTATTGTTGAAAGCCTTGCACTGAGGCTGTCAGAAGCAGCGCTTCTGTACCAGGGCAATTAAAGTTATCCTGAAAAGGCTTGTACTTAGTACATTGTTTTTATAAACTGTTTTTCTGTCTGTATTAACATATCACTGTTGCCTTTCAACTAAAAATCTAAACATAAACTGCTACTCTCTGACTTATATTCATCATGTTTATCGCACTAGATTCTGCTGTTGTCCTTTATACATAAATAACTCTCCTTCTCCCCAGGTGGAAAAGTTCTGTTTCTTTTTCAAAGTCACGCTGCTCCATCTTTCTCGTTTTCAGCTCGAGCTAGACTCTCTGAATGCCCTACTTTCTACTTCTCAATACTTGGCATTTTCCTAATGCATTTAGACTGTAAGGTTAGATCACAGAAAGCTGCTATTACTTCTTTAGGGGTGAAAATAGTGACTTTCTTTAAACTGAATTTTTCTTTCTATCACACTCCCTGGCAGATTATTTTTGGTTAGCTGGCATGTAGCAGAGTTATTGATAGACTCCCATCTAGATTTTAATACTAAAAAGTAGGGCTGGTGGTATAACTCGGTACAGAGAGCTTGCCTATCATTGGTGAGTCTGAGTTCACAGTCCCCAGCACGGCAAAAGAAAAAATGCTGAAAACAATTTATCATTTTTTAACATACAGGAGAAGTAGTAGTATTTAAAGTTAACTGAGTACCTCTAAGCTACATCCCCAGCTCTTTTTTTTATTTTGAAACAAGTTCTCCCTAAGTTTCTGAGGTTGGCCTCAAACCTATGATCCTCTTATTTCAGCCTTCCAAGTACTAGTATTACAGTTTTATGCCTTTTGTTTTGGCACTGGGGATTGAACCCAGGGGTGTTCTACCTCTGAGCTGTACCCCCAAATCTATTTAATTTTTTATTTGAAACAGGGTCTCACTAAGTTGCTGAGGCTGGCCACAAACCTGAGATCCTCCTATTTCAGCCTCCCAAATACTGGGATTCCAAACATGTGCTACCACACCCAGCTAGTTTTATGTTTTTTTTAAAGTATATTTCCCAAGGAACTATAGTTTCCTACTGCATGCAAAAAGGTTTGATTCCATGTTAAAAAATTGCTTCTCTCTATATATGATCATCATGGTGTTGAAACAGGGACCACTATGGGTTGGATCAGGGCAAGGAGCTTTAAGCCAGGGACCCATAGTTTACTCAGTTCTTGTCTGCAAAAGCCAGAATAATTGAGCTTAGGAGACATAAGAATGAGAGTACAGAATTTCATAGAAGGAGACAGGGAAAAGAACAGGACTACCACACGGGAGGGATCTCACAGGGTCACTATGCCCGGGCCTTGGCTCACACTGGCCTTGGCTGCCGCTGCTGCCAAGGAGGCACCATAAATTGCTGTTGCTACAACTCTGCTTTGCTGGTGCTACTTGCGGCTCTTGGCTTGCTGCTGCCCATGCCGCAGCCTCCTGCTGCTCGTTACTGCTCTGCCTCTCTCCTCGCGGCTGCTCTGCTTGTGCTGGTCTCTGCTTCTCTGCTTTCCAGAGGATAACTTATATATCCTGGCAACTCTTCTGATTGGTCCTTAGATCTGGGCCCTGATTGGTCCATTTTCAATCCCTCTTTGCAATCCCTGATCAGTCTTGACCTAGAAGTCAGGGAGCCCCAGCCCTTACTCCAGCTCGCCACCCTGTGTTCTTCATCAGTGTTGGTCCAAAACTATTGTTTTTAGAATTTTTAAATTTTGAAATGGTCTTAAACTTACAGAAAAGTAGCCAGGCATGGTGGCACATGCCTGTAATCCTAGTACTTGGGAGGCTGAGACAGGAGGATGGCAAATTCAAGGACAGCCTCAGCAAGTAGTGAGACTCTCATCAACCTAGCAAGACCCTGTTTCAAAATAAAAATAAAATAGGGCTGGGGGTGTAGCTCAGAGGTAGAATGCCCCTGGGTTCAATCCCCAGTACCATCAAAACAAAACAACAACAACAACAAAACACAAGGTCATCCTCCAACAAAACAATCAACAAAGTCAGAAAATTAACACTGAAACATTATTACTGTATAATTCTTAGACCCCATTCAAATTTTGCCATTTTCTCAATGGTAATCTTTATTTGGGAAAGTTCAGAATCACAGCTGGATTTAGTTGTCATGCCTGCTTCCTCCAGCTCAGCACCACCCTCTTTCTTTGTCTTTCATGATTGACTTGAAGATTGCAGTTATTTTGTAGAACACCTCTGTTGGTTTTGTCTGTTGTGAACTTCATTAGGATTGTATGTCTTTGTCAGAAGTATTGCAGAAGTACTGCGTGTATTATCATTGCATGATTTCAATTTGCCCCATTACTGATAATATTTTTTTTCTTTTTTGGTACTGAGGATTAAACCCAGAGATATTATACTGCCAAACTACCCCAGCCCTATTTTATTATTTTGAAATAGGGTCTTACTGAGTTATTGATGGTCTTACTATGTTGTTGAGGCTGCCCTCGAACCTGCAATCCTGTCTCAGCCTCCCAAGTACTGGGATTACAAGTGTGTGCCACCATGCCCAGCTTGATAATATTGATTTTGATCACTTGATTAAGGTGGTATCTGCCAAGCTTCTTTCCCTTTGAAGTTACTATCTCCATTTGGGGATTAATGCTTTCATGTGGAGGCATTTTAAAGCTGTAAATGTCTCATTCCGTATTAAGCTTTCAATCCTCTCACTTGTGTCAGAGTGGACTCATGGGTTCCTGTTTTCTTCACTGGATTATATGTAATCTGTTACTATCATTATTTATTTTAATGCTAGAAATTATCCCAGACCTGTTCAGCGAGCCTCCCTTCAAGGTGCTCCTGCGTCCTCCTGATGGGCTTGATTGAATGTCCTGCCATTCACGGAGCTCCCTTGCTTCCTAGTGCAGCAAGATGCTCAGGCTCACTGCAGCCATTCCAGGCCCAGCCTCAGAATCCGTGTTTCTCCAAGGAGCTCTGGTTTCTGTTGAGTAAGAATAGTAGTGCAAAGGTCTGAATGTGAGGTATGCTTATTACTGGGTGTGTTACCATCCACAGGCTCTCTCAGAAGAAGAGAATAGCAGTGCGTGGTGGGACATGCTTGTAATCCCAGTACTTGGGAGGCTGAGACAGGAGGATCGCAGGTTTGCAGCCAGCCTCAGCTACTTAGTGAGGCCCTCCGCAACTTGGTGAGACCCTGTCTCAAAATAAAAAATAAAAAGGCTGGAGGTAGAATGTCCCTGGGTTCAATCCCCAGTACCACAAATAAATAAATAAATAAATAAATAAATAAATAAATAAATAAATAAATGAGAGAATATACATACACACAAAATGGAGAGAATATACATACACACAGATATACATATACATACATATATGTATAAGAAACATAAACATGTAAAGTTTAAAACCTTGATATATATACTAAACATTTGCATCTTTTAAGAGATCATTTTATTTTCACTTATTTATATTTCTTGATATTTTTACATATTAAAAACCGTGGATTTATACCAATACTTGGAGTGCCAGTCCCTACATGTGACCATCCCATCCTGCTACCACTCCTTCCCTTGCTCACATGCTCCCCTCGCCCCACCCGGGCTCCCACACGTCATTCGTCATTCATAGTCCACCTCCCACTCAGAAGCCTACTTCATCCTATTTACTCTCTGCCACCCTTCCACTTGTGGCTCACCCTCCCTGCCACGCTTAGGTCCACCCCCCACGCCAGCGCCCTCTGTGGACGCCCTCCACACCACACTTGGGTTCAGACCACCCGCGCCAACTTCGCACCCCCTGCCATGAGTGTTGTTCTCAGGAGGAAACCTTAGATTTAGCATGTATAATGAATCCTAAGCAAGAAAAGGGAAGTTAGGTCTGCACCTGGCACACTGCGATGAAAATGCAGAACTCCAGAAACAAAATTCTTAAAATTCCCAAAGGAAAAGAGAACTTGCTGGCAAAGGAAAAACAGCTAGATTCATAGATGAGATAGCAGAGGCCAGAGGCAAAGGAATATCTTCACAGTTCTGAGGGAAAATAAGTCAACCTGGAATTCTATATCCAGGTAAGTGACCAATATCAGAAAAACAAAGATAAAGAGAGTAAAATACCCATACTGAAAGCTCTTCTCAGGAAGAATAAAATTGAACATAGAAAAAACCAAGTTGTTAGAAGAATGGAGAGCAAAAATGTTAGAAAACTTACAGGCGAATCTATGAAACAATCACTATGCAAATCAATAATGACAATTTGATAGTTATAAAAATAGAAATAAAGGTACTATGGAAATAATTCCTTCTTAACTTTGATCGATACATTCTAAGACCCTTCTTATTGTTCAGCAGCAGAATAGAGAAGTTACCTTTGTACTCTAAGGCCAAGTACTAATGGCTTGGAATGTAATAGGCAAATGCTAAAAGGATAGAGAGAAATATATTTATTTCCAAACTCGTCAAGAGAAAGGGATATAAAAAAGACAAATTTTAGCTGGGTGTGGTGGCACACACCTATAATTCCAGTACTTGGGAGGCTGAGACAGGAGGATGACAGGTTTGAGACCAGCCTCAGCAACTTAGACTCTCAGCAACCTAGCAAGACCCTGTTTAAAAAACAAATAAATAAAAAAGACAAGGGGTATAGCTTGGAGGTAGAATGCTCCTGGGTTCAATCCTCAGTACTACAAAAAGAAAAAAAAGACAAATTTATAGAAAACAAGAAAAGAGAAAGAACAGAAGCAAAGAAAAATCCGGTTTAATAGCACAAAATAAGATGGCAGGTATCCAGACTTATTGGAAATCACAGTAAATGTCAACAGATCAAAGTCAACAGTTAAAAAGAACTGTTGAATTTATAACAACATGGACTGAGGGCTCCCCACCCAGAGGCTGTCATTGCAGGTTTTTAAAGCCATCACAAGCAAAATGGAGCACAGAAGGCAGGAGTGAGAACACAGAAGAAATTGGTAAAATATACACATAAAAATGAATAAAAATAATTTCCGATGCTGTTGGATGTGCCACTTGCTGTGGAGTCCTTCCGTGGGACGTGTGAAGCAAGCAAGGCCGTGCTCTGGGGCTTGCTGCCCGGTAAACCCCTTGGCAGGTAGTTGTTCCGCCTTGAAGCTCGCTGGGGTTCATTAGTTTTCTACCCTGTGGCGCATCATGATTATTTGTAGAACTTCCCACTGAGCTCCAAGCTTTCATGATTTCTTTTTGCTTCACTGTACAAAAAAAAGGAATCAAACTGCTCTATAGCAGCTTTTGATGAATTCTTGCCTCTCGATTTATGTTTTAAATCTGCCTGATCAATTTGCATCTCGTAGCATATAATAGGCAGTTAACTTAGTTAATATTTTAATCTGTCTTAGGTACTACATGGAATCATCACTAAATGAAATTAAAATTTCATTTCTTTTTGGTCTGGCAGCCCAAGAAGGGTAGTTAATCCACAGCACAATTGCAACAGAATGGGAACAGAAGTTGTGCAGACAGCATTTGCTGGTAACCAACAATAACTTCCACCCACCAGGTGTATGTCTCTGCCATATTTATATCCCTTCTAATAAGCCCCAAGCACCCAAGTCAGTCATCCCTTCAGACTGACCTCGGCACGACCCCTGAAATCATGTTCCTGTATAAATGTATCTTCTTCCCTCCCTCCCTTCTTTTCAACAGGAATTTTGGGTGGGGGCACTTGGGATTGAACCCAGGGGATTCTACCTCTGAGATACACCCCCAGTCCTATTTTATTTTTTTTTATTTTGAAATAGGGTCTCACTAAGTTTTGGAGGGCCCTGCTAAGTTGCTGAGGCTAGCCGCGAACCTGCGATCCTCCTTTCTCAGCCTCCCAAGTACTGAGATTAAAAGTGTGTGCCACCACACCCGGCTTCAACAGGGAGATATTTTTGAGAGAAAATAATGGATTATTAGAGAAAGAAGATATTAGACTAATTTTTCTGTCCCATTGTAGTTTGTCAGAATACATATTGAAACTTAAGAGTATATTGGAAACCAGGTGTGGTGGCGCCCACCTGTTAATCCCAGTACTCGGGAGGCTGAGACAGGAGGATCTAAGGTTTGAGGACAGCCTCAGCAAGTAGTGAGACTCTCATCAACCTAGTGAGACCCTGTTTCAAAATAAAAATAAAATAGGGCTGGGAATGTAACTCAGAGGTAGAGTGGCCCTGGGTTCAATCCCCCTCACACACACACACAAAAAGTATGTTGGAGCCTGGGGTAGTGATACGCACCTATAATCCCAGTTCTTGGAAGGCTGAGACAAGAGGATTGTGTAGGTTCAAGGACAGTCTCAGCAACTTAGCCTCTCAGCAACCTAGTGAGACTGTGTTTCAAAATTAAAAATAAAAAAGGGCTGAGGGAAGCCAGGCGTGGTGGCACACGCTTGTAATCCCAGTACTTTGGGAGGCAGAGACCGGAGGATCCGGGTTCGCGGCTAGCCTCAGCTCTCTCGCTCTCTCCCTGTCTCTCCCTCTCCCTCCCCCCCCTCTCTCCCCCTCTCTCCCTCTCTCCCTCTTTCCCTCCCTCCTTAGTGAGGCCCTCCGCAACTTCGTGAGACCCGGTTTCAAAATAAAGTATAAAAAATAGGGCTGGGGGTGTAGCGCGGAGGTAGAACGCCCCTGGGTTCAATCCCCGGTACCGCAAAAAAAAAAAAAAACAAAGTTACTGTTCTGTCAACACAGAACCTTTCCTTACTCATGGTCTGGACTAGTAGATCCTACTATTCCCCATAGGAGCAGGTGCATGATAACCTGGGCCAGGTGCAGTTCTCCGTCCCTTCTACCACAGGGTGGCAGCACAGTGAAATATTTAAAAGGTGGAGGCTCCCGGCTGCAGCACTTGACTGGGATCACTAATTGGCTGTGAGACTTCAAACAGATTACTCTCCCAGTGTTGCAGTATCCCAACAATTAAGATATGGGAAATAAGCTACGCATGGAAGTTCCTAGCAGCTTTATTCACAGTTGCCAAGTTGCCATCTCGGGAGCCACCAAGATGTCCTTTAGTTGGAATGATGGATAAATAAACTGTTGTACATCCAGGCAATGGAATATTACTCAGCACTATAAAGCAATGAGCTATCAAGTCACGAAAAGAGAGGAACATCAACTGCATATTTCCCAGTGAAGCCAATTTGATCATATGACCTTCTGGAAAAGGCAAAACTATTGCAACAGTAAAAAGATCACTGGTTGCTAAGGGTTACAGGAATGGCAGGGATGAATAGGCAGAGCACAGAGGTTTGCAGGGCAGTGCAACTCTTCTGTATGGTACAATAGTGATGGATACATTTGTCCAAACCTATAACATGTGCAACACCAAGGCTGAGCCCTGATGTAAACCATGGACCTTGGGGGATAATAGCTTACCGATGTACATTTATCATTGTGATGAATGTGCCACTCTGGGGCGGGATGTTGGAAGTGCTGTAAGCTAGGGTGAAGTGGGAGTATGGAATATGGAAACTCTTAGTAGGTTCCACTCAGTTTTTCTGTGAACTGAAAACTGCTCTAAAAAATAAAGTGCATTTTTAAAAAACAGGTGAGGAAGGGGGTACCAGATTTACCCCACAGGGTATCATTTACTGGCTCCAATTCTATAGTTACTTCCTACTATATCAGTGCTGATCTACTTTTTTTTATTCAAAATTCAAAAGTTTTTATTTTGCAATAATTGTAGACTTACAGGAAGTTGTAAAAATAGTACAGAATCCCATGTACCCTCCACCCAGTTTCCTCCAATGATAAGGTCTTCCACAACTGTAATACAACTTCCAAACCAAGATAGTGACAATGGTATAATACTGCTAAATAGAGACTTTATTCAGTTTCACCAGATTTTACATGCATTCATGTGTGTATAGATCTATACAAATTTTAGCACAGGTATAAATTCAGGTACTCAGCACCACAATCAAGATACAAAACTGTTCCATCCTTGTGTCATCCCTGTATACTCATACATATGCCACACTCCATCCAGTCCCTGTCCCTGGCAACCACTAATCTGTTCATTTCTATCATTTCTCATTTCAAGAATGTTATATGAATGTTATCATACAGTATGTGAACTCTTGAGATTGGCCTTTTTTAACTCACCATAATTCCCCTGAGGTGCATCTAAGTTGTTATATGTGTTAAGAGTTGGTTCCTGTCCACTGCAGAGTACAAATTCATAGTTTGAATGATTTGTTTAACCATTTACCCATTGTAGGACACCTGGGTTGTTTCCAGTTTAGTACTCTTACTAATCAAGCTGCTATGAAATTTTTTGTACAAGTTGTTGTGCCAACATAGGTTTTCATTTCTGTGGGATAAATGTCCAGGAAGGCAATTGCTGGATCATATGGTTAAGTGTATGTTTAACTTTATAAAAAATTTCTGCTGGGCACAGTGGCACACACTTGTAATTCCAGTACTTGGGAGGCTGAGACAGGAAAATTGCAGGTTTGAGGCCAGCCTCAGCAACTTAGTGAGACCCTGTTTCAAAATAAGAACTAAAATAGGGCTGGGGGTATAGTTCAGAGGTAGAATGCCCCTGGGTTCAACCTCCAGTAACACACACACACACACACACACACACACACACACAGAAATCTCTAAACTCTTTCCAGAGTAGCTGCACCATTTCACATTTCTATAATCAATGTATGAAAACTCTAGTTTGTATCCTCAACAGCATTTGGTATTTTCACTATTTTCTCTTTAACCTTCAAGATAAATGTGTAAATCATATTTCATTGTGGTTTTAATTTACATTCTCTGATGACTTATGAAGTTCAACATTTTTTCCTGTAATTGCATCCATATATCCTCTTCGGTGAAATGTTTATTCATGTCTTTTTCTCATTTTCTAACTGGATTGTTTTTATTGTTGAGTTTTGACCACACTATGTATTCT